>CAUYQG010050827.1:0-10397 GCA_963574415.1 Tarsius wallacei | reverse complement strand
GAGAGGGAGAGAGAGAGAGAGAGAGAGAGCTCAGCTAAGTTCTTTAACAGGCTTGGATGGGGACTGGACTTTGGCCACACGTCCATCCTGTTCGGCCCCAGACTCCTCATAATGGAGTCAGGCTAACCTTCCTGGATTGATGAAACAATTTCAGGAAGAGGTTGGAGGTCATCCCACACTCCCTGGCCTTGTGGGCCCTGAGAGGTTCTGGTGGATGACTGTCATGCTTTCTCCAGGGTGTAGGCATGTTCCTGGGGCCCCAGCCTTCTCCTGGTGGAGTGGGTTTTTCCTGCAGCAGGTGGCCTGCTGTGTGAGCAGAGGCCGGCCAAGGGCCTGAGGCGTGGCCGCGGGATGTGTGCTGGTGTCTGGGGAACTCGCCTCTTGGCAGGTATGCGATTGTACCATAGCAGGAGGCTCCTTTTGTTCCTACCCTGGAGTAGTTAACCTGTAAGAAGCGGTAAAAAGACATCACGTGATGACATCCCACTTGCTGACATTGGGCAGCATGATGGGACCAAGGGGCCTGCTCTTAAGATTAGGGCCATGGAAGGAGCAGCCACAGGCTAGGGCCACTCGGTAGTGTCGGGGGAGGTGCCAGCATGACCCTTTTCCTCTGTGGCCACCTGGGTCACACCTGTGTCTAGTGGCCCCAAGGATCAGTCCTCACAGGGGTGGGGGTGTTTCTCTCAGTGCATTTTTGTCTCACAGAACACTTTGCTCTTGGAGAAAGATACTCTTCCTGGAAGACACACTCTGCTCCTTACGTGGGGGTGGGGTTGGGGCAGGAAGCAGGACTGTGGAAGGCGGTGGTCATGAGTAAGGAATCTGGAGCAGGAGACTTGCTTCTCAAGTGACCTTGAGGAAGGCACCTAACCTCAGTGTTCTCATCTGGGACATGGGAAGAGTAAAAGTGTTTGTCTTTACAGAGAGGGTCTGTCACATGGTAGGGGATCTCGGAGAGGAGATTTCAGCTGTGGCTTCTGGGTGCATCTTGCTGTGCGACCCTGGGAGAAGTCACCAAACCCTCCTGGGCCTCAGGTCTTCTTTGACGTCCAGTGGGGGTCATGTTACCGACACGTGTTGCAGAAGTGCTGAGTTAGGGGAGGATCCCATGGACACCTCTGTACTCGGCAGTGCCCTGGGAACACGTGGTGGGCGCTCAGTCAATTTGGGCCGCTCTGGTGACTGTGGCCAGCTGTGGATAGGGCCATGGGGAAGGACAGACAGGAGGTTGAGAGAGGGAGGGAGGGAGAAACAGAGACAGAGGGAGAAACAGAGAGAGAGAGAGAGAGAGAGACAGAGGGTGAGAAAGAGATAAGGAGAGGGAGGCAGAGAGGGAGAGAGGGAGGCAGGTGAACGCGTTTTCTTCTTTGGAACCATGTTTTATATATTCCTTTGCTCACCTAGCTCTTTCTGGGTTTCTCTAAGGAGGCCCAGCCCTCCCTGGGACTCACTCCTGGCTCCTCTGCCCTCTTCAGCTGTGTACTGGCCACAGTGGGCAGCTGTGTGTCGCCCAGCCATGACAGAACCCTGTGCATTGCACAGGGTCCCCAGCTTGGGGCTTAAACTCCCTGGCTCTGGGGTTGTGCGGCCTTTTCCTCCCACAACCTGGCCATGTTTTTAGTCTTAACCATCATCACTGCCCAGAAGAGTTGGGGTCTTCTTGTGTCCACTGGTGCCCCAAACACCTCACCTCGACTTGCTGGGATGGTGGTCTGCACACCGTGGGAGCAGAGGACCGTTGTGGGTACCTGCTGAGGGTTGACTGTTCAGTCCATTCCTGAAAGGTCCTTTTTGGCTGGTCTCCCCTGCTGCCACAGCAGGGGTCCTCCCTGACCGCCCATCTTCTGGTCCATTCAGGATGGTTACGCTGAGGCCAGTGACTGGCCGTTCTCCATCTCCTGGGGACACGCAGGAAGGAGCTCAGGCCGCAGTGAACAAACTGTGTCTGAGAGAGGCCAACGGGGAAACAGCCTGCCTGGCCTGTCTGGTCTGTCTGCAGAGGAGCCTCTGGCCCAGCTTGCACAAACGGGATAGAGTTTCATCTCTCTGGAATGTCTCGGGGCAGCACAGCCTACCCAGTTCCCTCTGCACAAATGAAGCTCGTCTTCCAAGGAGGACTGGCCCTGCATCTGAACCTCACAGAACATGGCGCACGGCTCAGCGTCTTGATGCTGTGAATGCATTTCCTTCTCTGGATCCATGTTTTATGTCTTCAACGAGGACCCAGGCCCACTTGATACGCACGTATTGCTCACCATAGTGCTAGGTGCTTTGTAGGCATCCACCAAGGCCTGAGAGTACCTGGGTGGAGCCTCTAAGGAGAAAGCAGAGCCGAAGAGGATGGGGCACAGGGCTAGGAGGTATGAAGAAGCCATTAGAGGCCTGGAGCTTGGGGTGCTGCCCGAGGAAGGCAGGACACAGTGGGGACAGAGCAGTGGGCTCAGTGCTGGGAGCAGCCTGTGGACAGAGGGGCAGTGGCACAAAGGAGAGGCGCTGGACAAGGAGGACAACCGGCCCACTTGGGAGCAGAGTCAAAAGTACCCCTAGACTCCTCCAGATGGACGGATGTGTCAGCTTGGGGATCAGACCCGGCTGGCCTCTGCTCTTCTCCAGTTGGGCGGGAGGGGTACAGGGATGTGTGAATGTGACGTGGCTTCAGGAGAGACAGGGCTTGGGTGGGTGAAGCCAGAGGATAAGACCCTGGCCAAGAGGGGCAGAGGGACAGGGTACTTGAATGCCTCCAACGACAAGCCAGGAGGTATGGCCAGGCGCTGGGCCCTTCAGCAGAAACTGAGACCTGGGGTTGATACATGCTAGGTGTCAGAGTCATTCTGAGACTCTTATAGAGTTGAATCAGGTGAGAACCTGGTCTGGTTCCTGGGGCGAAAGGGAGAATGAAGCATCACCGTCATCATCACATCATCGTTGTCTCATCATCATCACATCATCGTCGTCATCATCGTCATCACCATCATCGTCGTCCTCGTCACAACAACCAGGTCACTGCTGTATTTGTGTGCTGTTTCACAGTTTGCAAAGGGCTTCTCCTCTGGGAGCTCATGAACAGGGAGAGGACAGCTGCCTCTACCCCCATGTAGTCCTGAGAAGGCCTTAACCTTGACCCTTTGTCTCTCACTTCCCCGTTTCCATCCGTGTGCAGGTTTGGAGCAGGGTGAGAGGAGCAGACGAGGCACCTCCTTGCAGCCCCCTCCCTCTCCTGCAGTCCTGCCCCTCTCCCTCTTGAAAGCGTGTGCCCACACCTGGCTTGCCTGGGTTTCTGGGAAGGCAAGGAAAGTAGCCCTTCTCTTCCCCAGTCTCCCAGGAGGGAGGAGCTCTGGGCTAGGATGGGGACCAGAGCTCCTGGTACCTTGTTGGCAGCACACTGTTCCCTGGCTTGTTCTTCACCTGTCCTACCTGCTATCCTACCCCTGGCTTTCAATCTTCCCTGCTGATGGCTCTGCAGGTCTGTCTGTCACCTGAGGCAAAGGTCAGTTTGTTTCCCACACCGACCCAGGTCTCAGCCTCCTTCCTGCCAAATGGCACAGAAGGCAGCCTAGATCCTGCCTTGGATAAACGCTCTGATATTTCTCCATGAGCCTCACTATCTCTCCAACCTGGGGATTCTAGCTTCGGGAACTCCAGCAACACTTGAGGCCTGTCTTCAGGGAAGTCACAGAGAAAGAGAAAAGGGTGCAGCAGCCCAGAAGGCAAACATTTTCGATGAGAAGATGGTGCAGGAATGGCTGGCTGCAGGGAAAGTCTCTGTCCTATAGAGACAAAGAGGTCCAGTGTGGGACACTCAGAGCGCAGAGTGGAGGATGTGGAGGGGGACATAGACACATGGTATGTGGCCAGTCGGCTCACCTAGAAGGTTCAGGCTAGGATATATAGGTGTGAGTTCAATTCTTCCATTTATTTAAAAAATGTGATAATTCGGCCAGGTGCAGTGCCTCATGCTTGTAATCCTAGCACTTTGGGAGGCCAAGGCAGGAAAATTATTTGAGGTCAGGAGTTCGAGATCAGCCTAGGCAACATAGCGAGACCTCGTCTCTACAGAAAAAAAAGAAAAATTCTGGGCATGGTTGTGCAAGCCTGTAATCCCAGCTACTCAGGAGGCTGAGGTGGAAGGATCAGCTGACTCCAGGAAGTCAAGGCTGCATTGAGCCAGGATGGAGCCTGGGCAATAGAGTGAGAACCCAATTCAAAAGAAGTGATAATTTGTCATCCTTCAGGAGTTACAAAAGAACAGTGTGGGGGAGCTGTGAGTATAACAATGGAGCACAATAAAAAGTCTTCAGGGGAGGCCTTGTGGTGTGAAGGAAAATGGTGAGATACACGTGGTCTGCAGAGGATGTGGTGTGATCTGCTGGAATTGGGCGATCATTTCCCAATGAGAGTCTGTAGGGAGATGGGAAGACACTGTCGAGTCAGTTTTGTTGGGACACGTCTCGTGTGGTGTGTGTGGTATAATATGGCAATAGCCACAACATCTTTGTGGGCCACAATAAGGAAGAGAGTTTTTCATCTGTGATGCATGTCCCTTGTGAGAGGGCTGTAGACGGCTCTGTCGTTTTCATCCCTGGGCTGGCAAGAGTGACATTGGGACTCCTGCATCTGAGACACTTCTGGTTTTACAGCAGAGGGAAAGAAGAATGACATGCTGCGTCACTCACTAATCCTCAGAACCTCCACCTGGAAGTGATACCTGTTACTTCTGCTCATATTCCGCTGGTCAAAGCAAGTTGCATGGCCACACCCAAGCTCTCCGGGGGCAGAAAAGTATAACCTGCCTAATTACGACCACACAGGATCCTTAAAGCCAGCTCTACTCTAGGCCGTGGGGTCCTAGATTCTGGGGAGATGCAGAGGCCTCAGAATCCAGTTGGTGGGCAGTTGTCTCGGGATGGAGTTACACAAACACAAGAGGAGAACAGAAGCTTCATGAGGGAAGGGTCCTTGGCTGTTTTGCTCACTGGTATATCCCAAGACCTAGGACAGGCCCTTCCACATATATTTGCTGCTGAATGAATTATAAATGAGGCCTTTCCTGCTTCAGCCAAGGCGTGTCTGTGTTGCATCCCCTGAGGTCCCTGGGTGTGGAGATAAACGTGTCCTGAGGGACTCTCGGATAGAACCAGGTGGGCTGGGATGTCACTTTCTGTTTTGGGATGCTGATTTTGGCCCCTGTCTTGGCCTATCCCTGGGCTCAGCAAACTCTGCAAAGGGCAGATGTTAGAAGTTCTAGGCTTTGTAGATCATGTGGTCTCTGCCACTATTTCTCAAGTCTGTTGTGGACGAAAGCAGCCACAACATAGACAATATGTAGACAAATGAGTGTGGCTATGTTCTGATAAAACTTTATTTACAACTGGCAGTGGCCAGCATTGACTGGCAGGCCCTAGTGGGCCAACCTGTGGTCTAGCCATAGGTAGACTCCCAATCTCTGACTCTCCTCTGTGTCCTGTCCAGGACCACTGCACTGTCATACATTTTTCTCAATCCCATCTTCAAAGATTATGTGCCACAATGCTGTGGTTTCAAGATCTCCTGATGTCTGCTTCCAGCATTTAGGGCTTTAGTTTCTTTTAGTTCCAGGGAACATTCTGTCCCTGAATGTCCCCTGCCCTGACCAGGTTTTTAATCTTGCCATCTTGTTATAAATCCTGGGTACTCCAGCCATCGGTGCCCTGGTGTGTCTTGCTTTTGGGATGCTGAGCATGGAGTTCATTCTTTCTGCTTGACCTTCTCCAAGGAGCCCTGGAAAATGATAGGAGGAGGGCAGGGTGTGTGGCAGGGAAGGAGGAAGATCTGTCTGTCTTTCCAGCTCAGCTGGTCAGAGGTGCAGGAACTGATTTCCTTAGGGATGTGGCTTCGATATTTTCATGATAGAATCTGCTGTCTCAGACCCACAGGTTTTCTTCAGGCTGGACGGCCTCTGGTGGAATGTGATGGTCTGGAGAGCGTTAGCCGGCTGCCCCCTGTTTCTGGGTCAGTACCAGGCTTAGAAGTTCAAAGAGGAGTTGAATCAGATGTGAGACTCACCTGGCCAATAGCCTCAGCCACAGCCTTCTATCTGGTCACCAGAGAACTTTAGAATGGGAAGAGATCTTGTGCCTAATGAACTCCCATCTGTCCACCTAGTTCCAAGCGGATGTTTGAACATCACCAGGACCAAAATGCAACCCTCCTGTCCTAGATGTCAAAGCTAGAACCTGCGACCCCTGCGGGGACTCCACACCCTTC
Source organism: Tarsius wallacei (assembly GCA_963574415.1). NCBI lineage: Eukaryota > Metazoa > Chordata > Mammalia > Primates > Tarsiidae > Tarsius > Tarsius wallacei. The sequence goes on along the minus strand of CAUYQG010050827.1, from coordinate 4,151 downwards.
AACTGCCTTCTAGACTGCTGCCCGCCACCCCTCCCCACCTCCTCCACAAGATAAATGTCTCCTCAACTGCATCCTGAGGGTCGAGGGAGGCAAGGAGGGAGAAGGCAGCCTCCCTAGCACAGCCAATCAGAGACTTGGCCTTGACTTGGCTTGTCAAGATAGCCACAACCTCCCTTTTCCAGCTGGCTGGGAGCAGTGACCCAGGGAGCTCCAGCCACTCCAGCCAACTGGGGGAGGAGACACAGGCCAGAGAGGACAGATAAGGGAGAGAGGGAGGAGTCTGGCCAGCACCCACCTCCTGGCTGCTGTTCCAGCCAAGTGGCTGAGCTGAAGCAAGACAACTGATAACAGATAAGGGCTTGCTTTCCTGTGGCCTTGTTTATGCAAGTTTAGGTTCTTGTGCTGGTCCCTGGGGGTGGGGGTGGAGAAGCCATATGGGTGGAGGACAGCGCACAGGCTCCTGGACAGAGAAGGAGGCTTACTGTCAGCTGGCCCAGGCCTGCTTGGCTGAGAGCTCACTCCCTCACTCCCCCCCCCCACTTCCTGCAAGAGGCCAGCTGGGTGGAGGCTTGAGCCGAAATGCAGGCTTTTCACACTAGGAGTGGGGGGCATTTCTTCCCAAAAGCAGTGGGCCCCATGGCCATACATTCTTTCCCTCTGCCTCTGGGGCTCTGGGCATGTGGAAAAGGACTTCCAGCTGCAACAGAGACTTATGGAGATGTGCTTGAGCGAATTCAAGAATACCTCGTGCTGGGCTCCTCAGCCCTGCTGAAGCGGACGGAGTTCGCACAGTGTGGTGTTCGAGGGCCTGGAAGTTATGAAAGGGTGATGCCAAGTGCCAGGTGTGGTGCAAGGGGACAGGGATCGAGTCATGAGCCAAACAGACACAGTTCAGTCCCTCCTGAGATTAGAAGTTAGTAGGCGACTCCATGGATCACAGCCCAGGCAGGTCGGGCTCCAGAAGCATGTGGCAGGGAACCTCCACTTTCTTGGCGACTGGGAGACTCTCTGAAGCAGAGGGCTGAGGTCTGAGTAGGATGGAGTAGACCGTTGTGAAAGGTACCCAGAGAAAGATATCCAAGGCAGAGGGGGGTGGTGCAGGCAAAGGCATTTCAGAAGCAAAAGAGGCGTCTCTTGGGAGGGAGAAATGCCATGGAATCCCAGAAGAGGGAAGAGGCAGAGGCAGGCAGGGGCTGGGTCATGGGTTGGGGTGGAGAGTAGGAGGCAGAAAGGGGACTTGGAAGGAGGAGATGAATGGGGGGCCTGGGAGGCGGAGGGCTTCAAAGGACTTTCCTCAATGGACAGCGGGGCCACTGTCCTTCCTTGGATAGTCCTAGATGGCAACTCTTGGAACTGTGAGTCTGCTGCCCTTCTGTGTCAGGGCTCAGTAAACACAAGTGGATCTGGGGCTCCCTCCCGCGGGTGCTCCTCTTGACCTCAGCCTCACCTGTGGCAGGTGTGTCTGGTTTCAGGTCACGTCTTGATTGGTTGGAGATGACACTAGCCTGAGGGCGTTGTCCTCTGAGGTAAGCATCTCTGAAGTATGAGGGGTGGGATCTGGGCTGAGATTGCCCTGTGGCTGGTCCATGTGGGATCTGAGCCCGATCCCCTCAAAACTCTCTGTGTCTGCCTGTCATCCCCGTCTTGCCCTTGCAGGGTGTCAGTGAGAAGGATCCAGAACACTCTGCTGATGACAACCAGCTCAGCCCTTCCAAGTACATGAGTCGCCCCAGAATGCCCCAGCAAGTCATCCCTTCCCCCCTCATTCCTTCCTTCACTCCCTTCCCCTCAATGGGTAATCGAAGCTTACGGACTCTGGCACTGGCAATCTGTAGGCGCCTTCATTGGCTTAGGCTCTGTATCTTGGTCCGGGAAACCTCAGACCTGGGAGCACGAAGTTTAATGGGTCGGGGCTCAGATTCCTGGGCTCACATTCTCTAACTAAGTGACCTGGGGCAAACCTCTCCATCCCTCTGCACCTTGGTTCCCTGATCTGTAAAATGGGTGACAGTCGTACGTACTGCACGGGCTGTTGGTGATTCCGATAGGCACTCCTGTCTGAAGCTTTGTGTGTTGTGAGTGGTCAGTGAATATTTGTTGCTGCTGTTTATATACGAAGGGGACCCCCCAAAACTCAGAATTATCTTTTGGAGGGCAGGCCTCTTGCAGTAAAGGCTTCCCCTGCTACGTAAGTGTTCTAGGAACCCGTGGGCTTCGGTGCACCAGCTGGCATGGTTGTGAGAGGCTGCATTTGGCTTCAGTGAATTTTTTTTAGATTCTTTCAGTGCACTTGCCCATTTCATGATGGGTGATTTACACGAACAGCCTGCCCACACTGTGCTGAGTGTTCAGCAGTTTTTGACCAAAAATGGCATGACTACAGTGCCTTACCCTCTCTATTTACCCGATCCTGCCCTGAGTGATTTTTTTTTTTCTTTTGCTTCCCTGGATGAAAAAAAGTCCTTAAAGGGAAACATTTTGCCAATATGGAAGAAGTGAAACAAAAAACGGCAGAAGCACTAAATAAAAGGCATCAAAATCGACAAGTTCAAAAACTGTTTTGAGCAGTGGGAAAAGTGTCTCAATAGATGTATTGCGTTAAATGGAGAGTTCTTTGAAGGTCACTGAAGTTTAAACATGTAAGAATAAATACACAATTTTTAAATAAATAAATACCTTTGGGGGGGTTCCTTCTCTTGTATATCAGCTGTTCACTTCAAGAAAAGGAAGTTGTTAGGAAGGGCTTTCTTTTGAGAAGGTAATGCAATAATATTATAAAGCTATCTACCCTAACAGCGATTATTTTTATTTTTTATATTCACTTCCAATATTTATTTTGAGATCATAATTTAAAAAATCACAAGTCTAGGGAGCTTCGTGCTGGCTTTGCTTTGATCTCTTCCAGCGAGCCTGCATATACACACTCGGGCAATGACCCTGGGTGAGGGATCCATCTCCACGTTCCAGCCAGAAGTGAGAACCCGGTTCTATCCCTTACATCTTGTGTGGTTGTGGATGTGTTTCTTCATGTCTTGGGACTTGTTTCTCTTCATCTATTAAGTGAGAATAATAACCCCCTCCATGGGCTGTGAGAAGTGGTGTTGACTGGTGAGCCCGGATGTCCCAGTACGTAATAGAGGATGAGAAAATGCTAGTTACCAGCTCCACCCTCTGATTTAGGGAGGGCTTCAGGGAATTGGAGGTCTCTGGGGGTTAGTGCCACCAGATTGGCACAAGCCCATCTCCAGCCTTTCCAAGAAAGCCCCCTAACCCCCCTGAGAGCACCGGGGACTCTGTTCTGCTGAAAGACCAGGGCTGAACCAGCCTCTAGTTGGCCTTGCTGACACCACTGTGGGCAAGGAGGGACTGTGAGTGTCTCCTCAGGCTGGGGGAGCAGGGAGTGGGAGGAGGCAAGGGTAAAGCCCTTTCCTGGGATCTCTTGGGGCCTCCATCTCTCTGGGGTCAGGGGTTGACAATTGTTGGGGAGAGGGACCGAGGGATGTGTGGGTGGGGTGAGCTGGGGACTGCAGAAAAAAGAGCAAGGCACCATGAGGGAGACACTGCGTAGCTAAGAGACAATCGAATCGTGAAACCAGGCTGTTGGGAGCAAGCTGGCTGAGCCGCACAAGCCCACCCCCCCCCCAAAAAGGGTGGTTCTCAAACAGAGCAAGGAGAATGTGACATTCACCTCAAATAGTTGCTGATGTTTGTAGAACATTTTATAAACTAGGGCATTCTTTTATATCCATGTTCTAATTTCAACCTCACAGAGGCAGAGGAAGGAGATGATGTTCCCATTTAACACTTGAAAAAACTGAGGTTCAAAGGAGCTAAGAAAACATAGAGCCAGGCCTTCTAGAGTCAAGGTATCCACCACTGAAGAATGAGTAGGAGTTCTCCAGGCAACTAGTGATGTGGTGACTAGAACAATTTGGAATTTTCTCCATATAAAAATTTTTAAAATAAAAGTACTAAGCCGGGCTCGGTGGCTCAGCCTGTAATCCTGTGCCTTGGGAGGCTGAGGTGAGTGGATTGCCTGAGCCCGTGGGTTCGAGACCCGCCTGGGCAAGCGAGACCTCATCTCTACAATAAATCAAAAAATTAGCTGGGCGTGGTAGCGCGCGCCTGTAGTTCCATCTACTTGGAAGGCT
>CAUYQG010050825.1:0-22129 GCA_963574415.1 Tarsius wallacei | reverse complement strand
GGGCTCGGTGGCTCAACCTGTAATCCCAGCGCTTTGGGAGGCCGAGGTGAGTGGATTGCCTGAGCCCGTGGGTTCGAGACCCGCGCGGGCAACTTGGCGAGACCTCATCTCTACAATAAATCAAAAATTAGCCGGGTGCGGTAGTGCGCGCCTGTAGTTCCAGCTACTTGGAAGGCGGAGGCGGAAGGATCGCCGGAGCCCAGCAGGTCGAGGCCGCGGTGGCCGGGAGCGTGCCACTGCACTCCAGTCTGGGCGACAGAGTGAGACTCCAACTCAAAAAAAAAAAAAGAACAGGAAGTCTCTCTTTTCCTATTTAATTTTTGAATTTTGTAACCCATGTCACCAAGTGAAATGCAGGAAATTAAATGTATCACTGAAATCAGTGTGACTCCCCTATCTTAAAATTATTTTCAAATGCCTTCCTATCATGAGAAAACTATCACTTAAACTGCAATTAACAGACTGGGAGAAGGATGGTAGTATGAGGGGTGTTTGCTTGACATTGTCTTGCTCTGATCCAGCCAGGAGCCCATGATCTATTTTCGTAAGACCCTAGTCCAGGTTCATCCACTTGGGTCTGCCTCTTCCCTGCAGCCTATGCTGGCCCCCAGCTCTGACTTACAGGCATCTTGTGCCAGCCGCTTCCCAGCAAACAGGCCCACGACATTCTCTTTTTGGTTCAATCCATTTCACCCTCTTGTCTGATATTTTCAAGGGTTTTTAATCACAACTCCAGCAGATTGATCAATGACAGATATGAGCAACAACTTTTGCATGCTAACAGTGCCGGATTTTTTATCTGAGATAATATTTCTCTCTTTAAAAGCCTCTGCTCGGCTATGTATTAATTAAAATCTAAATACTAAATATTGATTGATGCGTTATCAGGCCATAGCAGTTGGGCCCTGCCACATTGATTTTTTGCTGTGATTTATTATCATATTTAAGAAAAATCATTTTGTGTGATTATACGAGGAAATAGACTTTAGTGAGGGTGTAATTCTTTTGTATCACTTTTGTTGTGTGGAGGACGGGCCAATCCCTCAACTGTGGCCGAGATCACTGATACCCTTCAGCGCCTCTCCTCCCGGCCTGGCGGCTAATGCGTTAAGCCTGCTTGGTCTTGTCATTAGGAATAATGGGCATTAGGATTACCTCCTTAATCACAACGGAGATTAACAGATGGATGAACCTGAGTTCTTCAAATTATCTGGTTATTAACAAGTATTTCTTTTTATCACATTAATAACATTGTTGCCGGGGATGTTTTTTTTTTTCTTTAGTCACTCGAATTGAAGCAAAACCCCAGAACAATGACCAGGCTGGCCCAACATGTAACCACTCGTCAATTCCTCTTTTCTCTCAGTGCAAAAGTCGCAGCTGTCGTGGCAAAAATCTGGTTGTGAGGATAAACAGAAATGCATGTCTCTATAAAGCAGGCTGGTGTGGCATGTTAAAGGAGACATCTGAGTGTACACAAGGAATTTATATATGAACAGTATGTGCTATTAAGGAAAAGAGAAGATTTCTGGTGCTTCAGATGCCAGTCATTTTCCTTATTCCCAAATCAGAAAGGAAAAACACAAAATATGTGAAGATGTTTGCATGTATGAGTTCTAGACTAGAGGACTAACACACAGAATCACTCCTGAGCCATTTGAATTACTGAGTCCAAATAGTCCTTATGTTTTCTTTTCTTCTCCTTTGTTCTATATCTTATCTTGAGAAAATAAATTCACTTTCGTATTATATTGAATGCCAAAATCATTCATTGATTTTTTTTCATCATTTTTTTTTACATAGGAATAAGAAGAAAAGAAAACAAATACGCTGTGTTTAACTTCGTATCTGTGATTGCTTGGAGTTTAGTCAATGTTTCTTGAGAAACGATATGGAATTTCAGCAGTGAAGTCTCCCTTCATCCTCGGCACCGCACTTAGCCTCCTCCAGGAAGACTCCAGAAATTCATGCTTCCAGTCAACCTCACTTCGGCCCATCAGCCTGTGGCTTTTACTATAAGAGACAGGGAGTTCTGCTCCTTTGGGCCAGAAATCCAAATAGCAGGCTCACTCAAGGTTCTGAAGGGATCATAATCATAAGCATTGAGAAACTTAAGGAGAATTGGGTGAGAGTTAGGAAAAGAAATCAGATCCTTCCATTACTGTTAAATCGAAATAAAAATTTAAAATCTGTATTTTTTTCTAGAATTTTGTAATCTTTTAGCACACATACTTTAAAAATAGAATCAGAGACAAACTTGGCGAAAGACTAAATTGGGAAAAATATGTAAATTCACTAATCATGTGCATACAGCTTGTTCCCTCTTATTATTGATCAGTTCTCAGTGACTTCATTCAAAGAGAGAGCGGAAGGGATAGGGAAGGAAGAAGGGAGAGGGAGGCAGGAGGGAGGAGGAGAAAGGGAGGGAGGCAGTGAGAAAGGGAGAAAGAAAAAGGGAAGGGAAGGCTGCAGTTACTCATAGTAAAGTTTGTATACAGGGGCACAGTGCTCACTGTTCCTGTACATGCATGTAGGGGATGCAGTAATGAACCAAGCGCCTCCCCTGCCTGTGAGGAATCCCCATGCCAATCTTTCTGTGGACAGGGTGACTGGGAGACACCCCTGCTGTGAGATACAGGATAGCAGTATCTGACAGCCACATAAGGCAGATATGCTTCTACAGGGAAAGCCCAAGTGGACGGCGGAAGGACAGGTAAGAAGGACACAGGTGGGCAAGGCAAGAGCCCTGCCCCAGGCCAGCCAGGAGCAGGGCACTGATCAGATAGAGGCAGCTCTGGATGGAATGATGCAAGGGTTTATCTGTCCTGGGGATGGGCCTTTTATGGACATCCAGAAAAATGGATTCAAAGTCAGGGCCTCTTATATCAGAATGAGAGCCTGGAGCTAAATTGGTGGAAATTATTTTATAGGAAAAACAATAAACTCAGTCCCACTATAAAACCCTGTTTCTGTCCTTCGATGTATGAGGCTGAGTTATGAAATGGAAAATGATCATAAACAGTTTCTCCATCCCTCCTGTGACCACACATGCTCCAAGTGATGGACGGTCACAGTGAGGGAGATGGGGGCAATTTCACCTTTAGTGGGTTCTCAGGCATCCTCCGGGGCTCCTGCCTCTCACTGAACAAAGCCAGCCAACCTCACAGCTGCATGACTCTAACCCAGGGCAGCATCTTCTGAAAGAAAGCATACTGGCCAGTCCCCAAAATCCAGGACATGGCTCTGTTTGTTCATTCCTTCTGTTTACAAAAGCCCCATAGCTGGTGGGGGAGAAAAACCCTGGTTTTGCCGTAAATGTTCTCCCTTGGGGTGGGATGGGGACAGGGACTCCTGAGAACTCTGGACAAATGTATAAATCTATTTCCCAGTTCGTGGAATTCTGTGATAGCTGCCCAAGTGGAGTAAGACACCAGCATCCAGACAGAACTGAGGGACAGAGCCTTACATGGTCCTGGGTGTCTAGAGCTGACCTACTGCAGCCCACACCATCATCTCTCACCTTCATAGGTGCCCAAGGGTGCCTGAGGTCTCCAGAGACTAGCAGGCAAGGATGGTCCTGGATGGCCAAGAGCCTGGCAATTCCTATGCCCCGGCAGGCACAATCACACAGCGTCACCCTCTCAATGGATGTTGCAGACACACCACGTGAATGGTGTTCATAACTATAGACAACCTGCACTCCACATGTCCACCTGGCTATTAGTCACCTTCTTCAGGACCTAAAAAGCATTCTTCCTCTCTCAGAATCCATCGAGGGTCTAAACTGGGAGTGTCCAACCTTTTGGCTCCCCTGGGCCACATCAAGTAATTGTCTTGGGCCGTGCATGAATTATATAATATAGTTAATGTATATACATAAGACTTTTAATATTTATATTTTTTATTATAAAGTTTAGAAAAATGAGAATAATAGAAAACTAGTGAGATATTTTACCTTGTTTTTCTAAAACGAATCTATCCATGTCTGGTTTGATAGAAGTGGTTGCAATTCTTAGTGAGTTCTCAAGATACTCCTCAGAAATATTTGTTTGAATTTTGCTCTTTGTGTTCTTCATAATTGAAAACAGCTGCTCACAAATGTATGTGCCACCAAAAAGCAATGTCACGAATAATGTGTGATTGTGAAGCAAAGGAAATCTTTCCCTAGGAAGATAGGTCTTATAAAAGTTCAACAGAGACATGGTCAAATTTTCCTTTCAGTTGAATGTCTGATTGCAACTCTATGCATTCCATTTGAAAAATACAGGTAAAATATTAATGTCAACTGAAAATATGTAGCAAAGATAGCAAAATAATGATTATTTTGCCAGAAATCTTAAAATCTGTTTTCAAATTCCTGTGTTAAGACAGAAAGCAAGTCTTCATTTTTTTGTCAGTTCATGGGACTACGTTTAGCCAATGTAACAAAATATGTTAAATTATTTTTCATAATTTGAGCTAGCCATAATTTACGTTTCATTTCAAGCACAGTATCACTTTGGAATTTCAAAAATAGAACTACATATGGGGTCATGAAGAAAATGAACACTAAAAACACATGATATTAAAAGACTTTGTGGGGCTGCATTACTAGCTGTCCTGGGCCACACGCAGCACATGGACCACGGGCTGGACAAGCCTGTTCTAAACTATAGCCCAGTTTCCCCGTTGCATTCAATTGTCATATCTCAAAACTGAGTTACTTTGTTCACAAGAGTAACTATGTAGGTAATCATCTTTCTTTTTCTCAGGAGTGGGGTTATGGATTGAATTATGTCCCCCAAAAACATATGTTCGAGTACTAAACCCCAGAACTTATGAATGTGGCCTTATTTGGAAATAGGATCTTTGCAGATATAATCAAATAAAGATAAGGTCACTAGGGTGAGCCCAATCCAGTAGGATGGGTGTCCTGAAAAGAAGGGGACACAGACACAGAAAGGATGAAGGCAGGACTTAGAGTGATGCGGCCACAAGCCAAGGAAACCAAAGGCTGCTGACATCCCCAGACACAGGGGACAAGCAGGCACTGATCCTCCCCTGAGCCTGCAGGGGAGCCTGGCCCTGCTGATGCCCTGACTTGACTTCTGCCCATAAGAACTATTGTTTAAGCCATCCAAGTGTATAGGCTTTGCTGTGGTATTCACAGGAAGCATGCACAGGGGTGAGATGTGGACTTGATGCTAGTGAAAGGCAGCGTGAGGTGCAACACTTGCAGACAAGAAAGACCCCTCGGCCCCTCGATCCCAAGGAGTCTCTACTTCCTCTGCAAAGTCAGTTCCAAAGCCAAGATTTCCAAAGACCAGTCGTCCTCCTCCTCCTCCACAGCAAAGAATGTCACACACTCAGTGGGACTGTGAGCAAATCACTCTTTCTCTCCAAAGCGATGTCCTCACCAGAGACCAGAAGCTGAACCACAAGGTCCCTACTATGTTTTTTGTGGTCCATGGCACCTTGAAGGTTGCCAGGTAAAAGTCGGTTCTGAATCTAGTTTGAGAGTCCAGGTTACGTCCTACCACTCACTGACAAGCTGCTATTCTTGGGAAGACCCTGCAACACAGACAATAATCAGTTCACAGAATGGGGTTCTGGGCCCCTGCAAGGCCCATGCTGATTAGGCCCATTAAGTAACGGGGCTCCATTGTCTAACCTTTTGTTGCTTGCCTTGGGCAGACAAAGAGTCTGGTTATGTAGATAAGAATTGCACTCAGAAAAACTGGACTTCTCAGAATCTGTGGATTCTGTATTTCACAAACCAGCTGCAATTTCAGGATTAAACTACATCACTGCACTGACTTTCCAAAGAGATGCAGGAGGCAAGTTCTAGTTCTAAAAAGACTATGGAGCTGTGGCAACCATCCCTCCCAGACCCTCCCCTAGACAACTCCCTAGGAGTGTCAGGGCCCCACCTCCAAAGCTCTGCCATGTCAGTCCAGCCAAGGGCAGCCCAAGGTCAGTAAAGACCTGGGATTCCAAAGAGAACAAGACCCATGTGTGGCTTCTGTGCTCCCTTTGTCACTGTGGAGTAGAGGAGCTGTGTGGTCCTCTGCCCCTCCATCCCTTCCCACTGGAGTCTCAAGCCCACATTCCCTCAGCTCCCAGCCTCCATCCACAGCCACATTCTCCTGAGAAGTCTCTTCCACTCCCCTGCTTCTCATCCTCAGCTGGAAGCAGAATTCCTGTGCGACCCGAAATCAAGGTACAAGTTATTAATGGTTACGAGTGGCAGCAGTGTGCCGCACTTCCAGGATAATTTCCCATTGTGTCCAGGGATGGGACGTCATTCCACACATCCTATAGGCATGGCAGGGAAGAGCAAACTGCTGCCATGCCAAACCCCAAGACTGTGTGGTCAGGTGCGTGTCACTAAATCCTCACAGCCCAAGGATGTGTATTAAAGTATCGCCACCTCTTGCCACCGTGCTTGTGTTGGCGCTTGGCTGCTAAAGACCATCTACTGGACATTTGTGTCATTCACTGTACTTGCACATAGGGACAGTGCAATGAGGATCCAGCCCCAGACTGCCCGCTTCCTCTGTCTATAGCCCCAAATGCACGATTCTTTGGGGTGTCCAGGCAGCCTGACTTCCCTGAAAGTGGTCTTCATTTGAGAGCCCTCGTGCATGTATCCAAACCCAGCCCCTTCTAACCCTGAAAGAAGAAAGCTGGTTTGGCCCAGCACTTAGGGAGGCCAAGGCTAGAGAACCACTTGAGCCCAGAGGTCACAGCTGTGGTGAGCCGAGATCACACCACTGCACTCCAGCCTAGGCAACAGAGCGTGGCTCTGATTTAAAAAGAAAAAGAAAAAAAAGACAGCTCTGCTCTGCCAGGTCTACTGTGATACTGCCCAGACTAGGAGTCCACAAACAGGCCTTCCCCTCAGCCCACTGGCAGGGCCACTGCCACCCTGCTGACAGGCATGAGAAACCACTTCGCAGACAGAGGACAGGGCACTGCCAGGACACAGCTCCACGCTGTTGAGGGCCAGCAGCAGGCTGGCAGCATGTCCCACCCTGGGACATCAGGGGCTCCTGCCTGCAGTCACCAGAGGAGGGAAAACAAAGAACTCGGACAACCCCGTCAGTGTCCTCTATGATCAGTTTTCTTCTAGAATAAAAAGTCTGCCTTATGAATAATAAGCAAACTGATGAAAATAGGAAATGGCAAAACAACAACTAACATGAGAAAAAGCCACAAGCAGTTGTGTTTGCAAATATCTCATCCAGTAAGGACCAAACCAGGTCCTGAGAGCTCAGCGGAGAAGTCGCTCTGTCTGATGACCGCAACTGCTGTCCAAGTGGGAGACACGACCCTGGCCCTCACATCTGTCTGCCCGCCTGTCACATCCTGCCAGTGACGCGCTCTCACCCACTGGGCTGTGGTTTCCAAGTAAATGATGGCTCTGTTCTTGGCGTGGCAGGAGGATAAACAACACAGGACTCCACAGACCTCTAAATTCCCACCCCGTTCCAGGACCACACCTCTTTTTCTTGAGCATGTCATTCCTAACTTCCCGCCACACATTCCTTCCACAACATTTTGTATTGTTTTAAATCACGTATTCAGGAAACACAGAGGAGTCCAGCTAAGTAAGAAAGGTACATCAAGTCCCAGGCATCAGGGGGGACATTGCCAGCACATAAGCTGGGTTATTAAAATTAAAAACTCTTTACCATTCTGAAAGACAATGTGACCAAAAATGTGATGTCCAAACTGCAGCACTAACGAGCAGTCATGACGACTTATTCTTTCAGTATTCCAGAATGTATTTCCAGGGAGAGAATACGGTGTGTATCATCTTTTTAAGCTTACAGAGAAAAGACAAAGTTTGAAGTGAAAGCATGTTTTTTTTAAAAAAATTATTTTTTATTTTATTTTTATTGAGTCAGAGTCTCACTCCGTTACCCAGACTGGAGAGCAGTGGCACAATCACAGTTCACTGCAGCCTCAACCTCCTGGACTCAGCCTCCTGAGGTATGAGCCACCGCGCCTGGCCTCTTCTGCATCAGGACTACAGATGCATGCCACCATGCTCAACTAATTTTTTTTATTTTATTGCAGAGACAGAGTTTCACCATGTTGCCCAGTCTGGTATCAAACCCCTGGGTATAAGCAATCCTCCTGCCTCAGCATCCCAAAATGCTGGGATTGCAGGCATAAGCCACTGCACCCAACCCCAAAGCATGTTTTTAAAAGGCATAATTGCATGCTGCTTCTGGGGACTTCCTATCCAATGGGCATCTTCTCCTGAAATACATGCTGACAATGCCAGGCAGTAGGGTGTGAGGCAACCTCTGCTCTCGGGCTTCTCAACATTCTCACTGTACACGTAGTGGGGATGTTTCTGGAAGCACAGAAATTTTGTCATGGACTCCTAGGGAGGGATGCTTGGCTTGCGTAAGAACAATGGGATCACCCATCACCACATCAACAGGCTGAGCAGGAAGAGACCATATCTTCCCCCTTGTGGCACCAGCCCTACACAAGCAGGCATGGGTTCTCAGGACCACAGGACCTCACCAGTCTTGACGGAGACCCTCTACCTAAGTTGCGAGGAGTAGTTGTCCAGTTAAGTAGGCACTTTTTACATGAGTAGTGTGCCAGCTGTGCTGTGACCCAAGGCCGGGGCTCCAACTCCCTCCTGTAGTTATTTCATACGTTGCAGCCACAAGGGAATGATGCAGAAAAGGCCAGGAGCAGTGGCTCACACCGTAATCCTAGCACTTAGGGAGGTCAAAGCAAAAGTTTCACTTCAGGACAGGAGTTCAAGACCAGCCTGGACAACATAGTGAGACTCCATCTCTACAAAAACAAACAACCAAAAAAGAAAGAAAAACAAGAATAATGCAGAGTAAACAGAAGAGCCCATGAGCTTCTTGGATTACAAAGAATCTTACTTACAATGAAACTTACTTGAAACATAAATATGTGACCATTTGAGACAAAATATACACTTTGGATTAGCTCCCTTTTTAAGCTGCAACTGAAGTGCCTTTTAATTTGGTTAACGAAAGTCCCACCCACCCCAAAAGGTCCTGCTTTCTCCAAAGGGATTTGGGATCAAGATGATGCCCAGAGCCAGTCGGGAAGCCCTTGGGCCTCCTTAGCAATCGTTGAAGTGTCCATCACTCCGACCATCACCATAACACACTCTGTGGCCTCTGAGGCTGAGCGTGGAGGCTGTGTGACCACACAACCCTGCGCTCGAGGTTTTTGTCATTCTTGCCTCTCTGGCTGCCCGGGTATGGTAAGGTGTTCCTGGCTCATACCTCACTGTTAATATGCCATGGCAGGGAGTCCAAGAGACTTCTTACCCCACATGAAGTGGTCAAGGGTCGTCAGAGGCAAGGACCCCAGGGCTGGTCACAGAGGAGGACAGCAGGCCCCAGTCGGGCATGTTCTGAGCTACACGTAGGCCACAAGGGAGACTAAGGGGAGCAGGTGGCGTAGGACAGTTTGGGGTGCTGCTGCTTCTGTTTACATATAACTGTGGCTCCTCCCGGCTCCTTCCTGGAGATAGTCACACTGGAAAGATACCCCTTCCCAAAATCCAGCTGCCAGGAGTGACCTCAGGGCCTGAAAGAGGTGGCGACAAGACAAAGGGCCTTGTCACCCTTTCAGGAGCCTCCAGGGGGAGGGACTGAGTCGAGGGAATGGTGAGGCTGTGGGGGAGACCTTTGCTGGTCCATACTGGATTCAGGACACACACACTGAGATCAACAAAAGTCATGTTTGCAGCAAGAGCATTCAATTCACATGTGCAGGGCACAGGGCTGTACGAGCATAGGGACACACCAAAAGTCCATTCCCACTCATGACAGAAGCCCCAGCTCAAGCCTCGAGTCATGTCCCTCCACAGTAATTTTGTTGATTTTCCAATTTACAGGAAAAAAAGAAAAGAAAAGAAAGAAAGGAGCTTCCCTTCAGAGCCCTTTGAAGGGATTGAGAGAAGGATGTGCGTGAACTACAGGCCCAGCTGCTGGTGCTGTGGACACAGTCCCTGCACAAAGGGGCCCACGGCCTCTGCCTCGGAGTTTGTCGTCAGCACCAGGACAATTCCAGGAGCAGAGTCAGGCTCTCTCTCGTCAGGCTGGGGTGGGTGGGGTGTCACAGCAAGCAGGGCATCTCACAAGCCCCAGCTGTTGTGGGCCTCGATTACCCAAAGTACAGTAATCCAGCCCACATCACGCTGACAGTCACAGACCCAAATTGACAACGGCATGCCTCAGCTGTGCATCTGACAGTGGCAGAAACTCTGGCAGCCACCAGATCTCCTCAGTCTGAGGCCTGTGGCAGGCTCAAAGAACAGGATTTAACTGCCCTTCTGCTGGTGCAACCCTGAGCTAGTCCTTTGGGGGGCAGAAATATTCATCCACATGTCCCTGTGCTGCCCACCCTCCCTGGGGCATCTGATTGTCCCTGACAAGGAAACCAGAAGGATCAGAAAATGCCTGGTGCACCCTGGGCAAGTCTAGACCTGGAACATTCCAGAAAGTGGAGTCCTACTACTTGGTGCATTTCCATTGCTTAACCATTGCAGTCTCCACTCATCAACACTGACAGCAAGAAACCGGTGTTAAGGTTGGCCATATGGTTACCACAACGTATTGTGTGCTTGAAAATTGCTGAGAGTAGATTTGTGTCTCACCACAGACGTGATAAGTGTGGGGAGGAATGCATATGTCAAATAGCCTGACTTGGCCATTCCAGATGTGCACATGTATCAGAAGTATTGCCACAGATACATACAACGTTTACTTGTCAATTTTAAAAATGTTTTTAAAAAAACTGGCCACAATTTTTTCTCACTGATTCCAATTTTGTCTACTGCGGTACCACACCTGTCAACCTTTTACTGATAATAACAAAAGTAATATATTTGCTCTTTCAGTAACCTCACACACACAATAGTAAATGTGCTTTTGATCTCTAAAGAAAGTAATAGTAATAAAAAAAGATTTTGTCCAATTGCCCACATATAAATCAGTAATTTGTGTTCGAAACAATTTGACTGTTGTTTATTTTTTTTCACGTAACACAGGAAATTATTTCTCTTAGTGGCTTAATTCCAGTGGCATTAACTACAGCTTGGGCTGGTCATGCCCTCCACAGACAATGTGAGACCGCCGCCCCTTCCAAAAGCCAGGAGGGACTCTCCTTACATCCAAGTGACTTATCAGGATGTGCTTAGCAGAAAGCAAACTGGGGGGGGCAATGTACACAGGTGGGGATGTTGGGTACACGTAAAGTCCAGACTTCTTCACCACTATACAATGCAGTCATGTAACCAAAAGGAGAAAAAAGAAAAATTATTCTGTGACCCCTTGGCTCTCAGGGGATTTAAGACGTCATAAAAGGCCCACGCCTCCTGTCCTGCCCCTGCTGGCTGAAGACAGAGAAGTCGCAGAAGTCCCAGGCCTGCAGTTGTATTCCATGGGGTTTGTGCTCAGAGAGTCACTGGGTGAGAAGAGGTCTCAGGAAAAATGGTGCCCTGACTCTGGCAGCACCTTCTCTGAGGTCTCCCACAACTTTCCCAGGCGGCAGGCTCATGGGCGATTTTGTGGGGAAGGCAGGAACAGCCCTGCAGAATTATTCTAGAGTGAGAATTTAACATGCATTTTGATGCCAGGCAAACCTAAAAGTGAGCTCTTGGGAGCATTCCTCCAGCATGAGCTTAGGTGAGGCTGGATCGTGCTGGGGCTGCAGCTCGCTCTCTTTCTTAGAAATACAGCACTGGATTTGTGTCATGGAATCTTTCCCATTTAATTTTGAAGTTACATCTAAGGACAGTTGACTAAGATCAACATCCTGAAGATAATATGCAGAGACCGAGCTGAGAGGGGAGAATGAGGGACGAGTCAGGAGAAAACCATGCCCGTGACATAAGCCCAGAAACAATAGCAGAGACTTAAAAACCCACTGACTGATTTTCAGTGCAAATACGTTCAGGGTCTGGAGGAATTAAAATGCAACACAATGTGATATTATTTTAATTCTTTTTTAAATTGGCACATCGTGACAAAATAAAAGCAACTAAATTATCTCCCTGCTTTGATATGACCAAAATGTGTGTTTAGCGTGGAGGAAGAGTAGCTGACATGTTTGTGTTTATCAAGCCTTTGTAAAATCCAATATCACATGACTAGGAGGAAAACAATTCCAACTAATTCCAATATGAATTATAGTAGCAGTTCCCAGCAAGAAGCTAGAACTTGGATACATGTTAAGATAGTCATAGCAGCATAAGTATAGTGAACGCAGTTAACAGGTAACAATGAAACATGAGATTTACCCAGAAGGGCCTAGCACAGGGTCCAGCAATCAGTGAGCACTCCAATTATTTTAAAGTAATAGCCTAAATATGCCAGTTCTTTTCTTTTCTTTTCTTTGGTTCTTAATTAAATACAAAAATGCAAAGAACATCCCAAAAACGTGAATATGTTACACAATTTCTGTAACATGTATTTTATATTATAAATTCTATATTTATGCTTTTCAGCCAAGTCTGATTTTTAAAAAATGAAACCAACAGTATAAGCAAAATGAAGGAATCCGCTAAGTGAACAAGGTGGAAAATTCAAGCAAAGCAAATTTTGCTTTTTTCACTTTTCAAATATATAGGGGAGGTGTGTTTTAATCATGAAAACAGTTGTTGTCTTATATTTCAACTTACCTTCACACACACGATCTAATTTTTTTAAAATATATCATATAGTATTACTTTGGGAACAAGGATTGGGATCAAGGTATAGTATATCAGGGTATAAGTCACTTAACAACTCATTTATCTGTCTCATCTAATACAATAATTGATACTCAGACTTTCTCAAACACATGTATCTAACTTCTAGCATCCCTTCCCTAATGTAAAAGAATAATTACTTACCTTTCAAAAGTTCAAAAGCTCAAGAAACCAACCCAAAAGCAAATTACAAAGACTTACACCCTGAAGAAAACAATGGTGAAATTTTCTTTTAATAAAACATGTCAGTCAGGGTGTAGTGCCTCACATCTGTAATTCCAACACTTTGGGAGACTGGGAGGCTGAAGTAGAAGGATTGCTTGAGCCCAGGAGTTCAAGGCCAGTCTAGGTAATACAGTGAGATCACATCTCTACAGAAGATTAAAAAATTAACCAGGCATGGTAGTATGTTCCTGTAGTCCCAGCTATGGAGGAAGCTGAGGTGAGAGGATCACTTGAGCCCAGGAGGTTGGGGCTGCAGTGGACTGGGATCACACCACTGCACTCTAACCTAGACAGCAGAATGAAACCCTGACTCAGAAACAAAAAACAAAACAAAAAAATGCCAATTGGCCCTTTTTAAAAAAATCAGCTCCACAAAAAAGTGGCCAGACCAACTAAAAAGGGATGTTAGAAGTTAGATACATGTGTTTGAGAAAGTCTGAGTATCAATTTATTGTATTGTCGCTTTATTTTCCCGCATTCTCATTTTTTCTGTTTTTAGTGTGTATTTCTTACTTTTTTTCTTTTCTTTTTTTTATTTTTTGAATCAGGATTTGTCACCCAGTTTGAAGTGCAGTGGCATAACCACAGCTCACCACAACCTCATGGGCTCAGATGATCCTCCCACCCCAGTCTCCTAAATAGCCTGGACTACTGGCTCATGTCATCACGCCCAGCTAATTTTTTTGATTTTTTGTAGAGACGAGTTCTTGCTATGTTGCCCAGGCTGAGCTCTCCCTACTTTGGAACTAAAGAAAAATCACTACAAGAAAATAGCATTTCTAAGTCACATGACAGGAAGAAGAAATGTAAATTTAATAAAGATCTATCAATATGGTGCATACTGCTTACTAACTAGTCAAAATTACTAGCTTTTCGAATATTAGCAGTATCTATAGGTAAAGCAGCCTATTAAAGGAAACCTAGTTTTATACATTTTATTTCTTCCAAGCATATAGAAAACACATTCTTCCTTTGGCATTATTCAATGACTCATGCTGGAGCTACAAAATAATTTTAACTGGTGTTTTCCTGAAATGACACAAACTGCAAAATTTTAACATTCACATATGATAGAAGTTTTAAATTGATAATATCTAATTTTCCACAATTTCTCCCATTTTCTCTCCAGGTCAATAGACAGCAGAAACAATGATCAGTAAAAGATAATTAAAGAGATCCTAGTCTTATTTACTCAAAAGACGGCAGGGGTTTATACAGGCAAACCTCAGAGATATTGCAGGTTTGTTTCCACTGCAATAAAGTGAATATCACAATAAAGTGAATCCCACAAGCGTTTTGGTGTCCAGCACATATAAAAGTGATGCTTACACTATACTGTAGTCTATTAAGTGTACAATAACATTATTTCTATACAAAGCAATGTGCATATCTTAATTAAAAATACCTTATTACTAAAAAAAATAACAATCATCTGAGCCTTCAGCGTGCTATAATCTTTTTGTTGGTGGAGGGTTTCATCTCGATGTTGTTGGTGCTGACTGATCAGGGTGGTGGTTGCTGAAGGGTGGATGATTGCAGCAATTTCTGAATATAAGACAACAATGAAGTTTGCCATTAATTCTTCCTTTCATGAAAGATTTCTCTGTAGCTTACAATGCTATTTGATAGCATTTTACCAACAGTAGAATTTCTTTCAAAATTGGAGTCAATCCTCTCCAATCCTGCCTCTGCTTTATCAACTAAGTTTACGGAATATTCTAAATCCTTGGTTGTCATTTAAACAATGTTCACACATCTTCACCAGGAATAGATTCCATCTCAAGAAACCATTTTCTTTGCTCATCCATAAGAAGCAATTCCTTATCCATTCAAGTTTTATCCTGAGAGTGCAGTCATCTCCTCAGGCTCCATTTCTAATCCTGGCTCTCTTGCTGTTTCCACCACTTGAACAGTAACTTCCCCCATTGAGGACTTGAACCCCTGAAAGTCATCCATGAGGGCGTGAATCAAATTCTTCAAAATTCCTGTGAAAGTTGATGTTTTGACCTCCTCCCATGAATCACAAATGTTCTTAATGGCACCTAGAATAGTGAATCCTTTCCAAAAGGTTTTCAGTTTACTTTGCCTGAACTCATCAGAGGAATCATGCCCCATGGCAGGTCTAGCCTTACGAAATGTACTTCTGAACAGACTTGAAAGTCAAAATCACTGCTTGACCTATGGGCTGCAGAATGGATGTTGTATTAGTGGCTTGGAAACAACATTCATCTCCTTGTACATCTCCATCGGAGCTCTAGGTGACCAGGTGCACTGACAATGAGCAGTTAATTTCGATAAGACTATTTTTCCCTGAGCAGTAGGTCTCCACAGTGGGCATAAAATATCCAGCAAACTATGCTGTAAACAGATGTGCTGTCATTCAGGCTTTGTTGTCCCATTTGCAGAGCACAGGTAGGGTAGTCTTCGCAGCTTTCTTAAGGGCCCTAGGATTTTCAGAATGGGCAATGAGCACTGGCTTCAACTGAAAGTCACCAGCTGCACTAGCCCCTAACACGAGAGTCAGCCTGTCCTGTGAAGCTCTGAAGCCAGGCATTGACTTCTCTGGCTATGAAAGTTCTAGATGGCTTCTTCTTCCAGTAGAAGACTGTTGCATCTACACTGAAAATCTGTTGTTGGTGTAGCCACCTTTGTCAGTGATCTCAGCTAGATCTTCTGGAGAACTTGCTGCAGCGTCTCCATCAGCACTTGCCGCTTCACCTCGCACCTGGATGTCATAGAGATGGCTTCTTCCTTAATCCTCATGAACCAACCTCTGCTGGCTTCCAATTTTCCTCTGCAGCTTCCTCACCTCTCTCAGCCTTCACAGAACAAAGGAGAGTCAGGGCTTTGCTCTGGATTAGGCTTTGGCTTAAAGGAATGTTGTGGCTGGTTTGATCTTCTATCCAGACCACTCAGACTTTCTCTGTATCAGCAATACGGCTGTTTCGCTTTCTTATCGTTCGTGTGTTCAATGCAGTAGCACCTTTAATTTCCCCCAATAACTTTCCCTTTGCAGTGACAGCTGGCTTTCAACCCGCCTTCCTCACTAAACTTAATCATTTCTAGCTTTGGATTTCAAGTGAGAGATGTGTGACTCTTCCTTTCATTTGAACACTTAAATGCCATTGTAGGGTTATTAACTGGCCTAATTTCAGCATTGTTGTGTCTTGTGGAATAGGGTGGTCCAAGGAGTGGGAAAGGGCTGGTCACTGGAGCATTCAGAGACACACAACATTTATCAGTTACATTCACTATCTTACATGGGTGCAGTTCATGGTGCCCCAAAACAGTCACAACGGTTTCATCAAAGATAAGTGATCACAGATCACCATAACAGATATAATCATAATGAAAAGGTTTGAAATATTGTGAGAATTACCAAAATGTAACACAGAGACACAAAGTGAGCACATGCCATTGGAAAAATGGCTTCAACAGACTTACTTGAAGCAGGGTTGCCACAAAACTTCAATTTGTAAAAAACACTGTGTCTGTTAAGCGCGATAAAATTAGGTGTGCCTGTGTTGAGCAAAATCCTGTTTCACACACTACACTTCTCTTGCTTTTCCCTGAAATTATTAATGAGCTGAAAATATAAGAACTTGCTTTTCTGACTCAATATGTTCCCATTTTATTATCATAAACAAAAGTTTCACTTCGCAAGAATAAAAATTAAAACTCTTCATTTTCTTTTCTATAACTCACCCAAATTATTTTAAACTGACATTGTATATGATACTGACATTTCTAAAATCCTTGTAAACATGGAGTGACCCAATTCTAGTATCTAGGGGGCAGTTGTTCCACATCAAGTGATATTAGACACATGCTTTCTCTCTTCCTGCCAGATGACTGATGATTCATGAGCTAAAGACAACCTCGGCACACTTCAGCTCATTCAGTAGTTGCTTTGAAAAGTGCAGAATAAACTTTTTTGTCAATTGAATGAAGTTTTTCCATTGAGCTGCTTTATAACTTTGGAGATACTCGACTTATGTGGGTCTTGATTCTCAGTCTCAAGATCTTCTCTGCCCCACCCGCCTTCACATTGCCAAAACACTCACATACACACTCACACCTACTCACACACCCACGCACTCACACACACGCCCACACATTCACATTACACTCACACACATTCACATTACACTCACACACATTCACACAAACATACACACATTTCCACACACTCACACACGCTCACACATGCTCACACATATTCCCACATACCCACATACACTCACACACAGTCACATACACTGATGCAAACACACATGCTCACAATCACACACGGTCATTTACACTCACAATCACACACATACACGTGCTCACACACACTCATTCACATACACACACATGTTCACACACACACTCATACTCATTCAACTCACATCATACATACACTCACATACACATGCTCACACACACCCATACCACACTCTTACTCAACTCACACCCTCACACTCACTCTCACACTCACACACATTCACACACTCACACACTCACGCCTGCTCACACACCCACGCACTCACACACATTCCCACACATTCACATTGCACTCACTCCCATTCACACACACGCATACACACACTCCCACACACTTACACACGCTCACATATGCTCATACATATTCCCACATACTCACATACACTCACACAGTCACATACACTGATGCAAACACACATGCTCACAATCACACACACTCACACACAGTCATTTACACTCACAATCACACACATACACACACATGTCCATGCACGCACTCGTGCTCATTCAACTCACAACACACATTCACATACTTATACTCATGCTCACATACACCCATACCACACTCTCACTCAACTCACACCCTCACACACTCACTCTCACACTCATGCACTTACAATCACACACTCACACTCACACATTCCTTTGTGTTAATTAGGTATCTCAGTCCATTTTCTACTGCTATAACAAGACATCACAGACTAGGTAACTTATAAACAATGAAAGTTTATTTGGCTCATGAATCTGGAGGTCGAGAAGTCCAAGAGCACAGCGTAGCATCTGGCAAGGATAACTCTGGAGTGGAAGGCATCACATGGCAAGAGCACATGAGGCAGAGAGAAAAGGGAGCCAGACTTATCCTTTCAGGAGCCCATGCTTACAATAACTCACCCACCCCACAGAACAGCATGAATCCATCCGCCAGGGAGGCTCCCTCCTCACCTCTTAAAAGAGGACCTGGTCACCTTTTAAAAACCCCACCTCTTAGTACTGTCACTATGGCAACTAAAGTCCCAGCACATGAACTTTGGGGTCCTGTGGAAACCACAGCAGTAGGCAGCAATCTGTCACCTGTCATATTTCAATCATTTCATCAAGCCATTTCCTTCTTAAATATAATTACTCCCTTAACAGTCTCTTCTGTGAGACTTGAGGTCCTAGAACAACAAAATGCTGAATTGAATCTCCATTATACTGCAACATTAAAATGGGTTTCAGAGAAAACAAAAAGTACTATTTAGACTTTAATGACAAAAAGATAATTTCCTTTAACAAAGGTTTTGCTATTATTATTCTTGCCATGATAGTTTTAAGTCAGTTCCTTGAAACTAATCTTTCAAATGAGTGCACATTTTCTAAAAGCATTGTAGTTTTAATAACTTCAAAAATCTGTGACACATTTTAGCAAAAACAGTTTTCAAGATTCCACAGACCTAGGTGCAATGTCTTACTCTTATAATCTCAGTATTTTGGGAGTCTGAGGTGGAAGGATTACTTGAGGTCACGAGTTCAAGAGCAGCCTGGGTAATATAGTGAGACTCTATCACTATTTAAAAATTTTTTTTTAAAAAACCAAATAAATTAGCCCAGTGTGGTGGCTCATCCCTGTAGTCCCAACCACTCGGAGGATCACTTGAGGCCAAAAGATCATAGCAGTGAGCTATGATCATGTCATTGCACTACAGCCTGACCCAATCTCTTGGGTGGGGGAGAAAAGAAGAAAAAAGTTTACTTCACATCTTGGGCTTATGTGTGTATATACATTCCTTTTAGCTTATTTTCACTACAGACTGGAAGCACCTATTGTCTTTCCTTTTATTGCTGTGGTTTTTTTTCCTTTTTTCTTTCTTTTTGAGACAGGTTTTCACCATGTTGCCCAGGCTAGTCCCAAACTCCTAGGCTCAAACAATCCTCCTACCTTGGCCTCCCAAAGTACTGGGATTACAGACATGATGAGCCACTGCACCCGGCCCCTTTTTCATTTATAAAATGATTTAAGTCATCTAGAAAAACACAGTATTTGCTATATTAACCTTCAAAAGCACATATCTATACAGAGACTGGTAAAAAAAATTAGTGTCTGATCAAGTTTCTTAGGTGATACGTAATTGAAGAGGTAAATACACATACTGCTGTATAACTCTAGAACTGAACAATCACCGCTTATGAAAAAGCTTGATCAGATTCTCATACAGAGGAAAGCTTAGTCTATAAGGAGGCTCCCCCACCATTTCACAGGAGAATGGCCCTTTCCCAGGACCCTTGGTCCACACCAGCCACAAAAAGGCGAGGAGCAGGGAAGGAGGGGACCCCACCCTGAGCCAGCCCATTCAGGAACCAGACCCAGGTGGGAGCCAACCTGTAGGTGCCCAGCACCCCTCCCCACCCCCACCCACTATTACCACAGGGCTCAGGCTCTCCCCTCCATGTTGCTCCTGGCCTCCCCTGTGACCTGGCCCACCTGTGTCTCCACTCCAGCCCTCCTGGGCCTGAGGCCTAGCCTGCTCACTCTCCACCTAGCACCCACAGGTCTCAGACCCAGTGATACTAACTGACCACCTCCCTACTTCCAACGTCCCCTCCACACCCGTGTCCCCTTCTTCCAAGTGACCCAGAAGAGAAACTCCAGGCCAACCTCCACCTCTTCCCCACTATTTCCCTGACACACCCACATCCTGCCTCATGGGGGTGAAGTGCCTGTTCTTCCCTCCCAGAATGCTGTCTGGAAGCCACATAAATAAAGGGGCTTATTCTCCACCCAAAATAGCAACTTTTAAACCACAGCTTCTCTTAATTAAAAAAAAAATTTGTTTTCCTCAACAAATACCCAAATGCACAACTGACCACCAATTTCTGTTTATTCTACTTTCTAAGTACCTCTAGAGTGTAGACTGAGTTAATTTTAAAAGGACATTTCCCAGCACCCTCAGCAACCATACCCTGCAATGCAGCTCCCACCTTGCCTTACTCTGCACTTCTCTGAGGATACTCTGGTCTTAGCAGAAGCTGCCAATCCGAGGCTCATGTACCCTCTGGTTGGGGGAGGCCTTCTTGGGGTGACACACTGGTGTTTCACCCCAATTCAGAGGCCTACAGTTTCTGCCCTGCCGCCCTGCCCACCAGAGCTAGTCCCCAGCTCACAGGCAAAGGCCAGGGCCTCCAGGAGGCTCTCCAGGTTCGACCTCCAGCTCACCTCCCGCTTCCCTGCAAGTTGCCTTTCTGAACTCTTCCTTGACTGTGGTTCCTCCTCCCCCAACTTTCTTCCGGATTGGCCCAGTGCCAAAGGGGTTCCCTGAGACCTGCCTTGCCTATACCAGGGAGCCAGGCGGGCACTCCCCTCACTGCCTGCCCTTCTCCTCCGCCTCCTCTCGAAATCCTCCCCCAACCCCACTCTCACCTTCCACCAGGTGCCCAGAAGATTCTCTGCTGAACATCCTTTGTGGGCTCCATCGTCCTAAGAGCCAACCCAGTCTTCCCCTCACTCACATCAGAACCACTGCCTGGGGCAGGTAATGCCACCCCCTCCCTGCACAGGGATACCCTAGCACCCAGGGAGGGGCTAGAGCCAGAGCTACTGTAACACCCCAGATGCACAAGGCAGTCCCAAATGCACAGAGGGAGGGAAGCCTGCTCTGGGGCTCGAAGGTCAGCACCTCAGGGTTCCCGCCACACACCATGCAGTCCAGGCAGGAGGGACCGTCTTCCCATCACAGCAGAAACAACTGCACCATAGCCCCCATGTGTGTCCTATCACCCAAGTTCTCATGTAAAAAACATAGTCTCCCAAAGACAGTTTCTCATGGTCAAACATCTGGAAGATGCTGAATAACCATAGGTTTCCTGACCATGGGGCGCCTCAGAGTCGTTAGGATGTTAATATGCAGTCAAAGGGCTACACAACAGGCAGGATTCCCCAAATTTCTCTGACCACCAACATTTCTTTTTGAGGAACTCCAGAGCCCCCTGTATTCTCACCCCTTGAGGAACCCCTCTGACCACTCATAAGTGTTTCCCTGGTGAGTTCACCATCACATTCTGAGATTCAAGACACTTAGATTGCATCTAAAGGTTCACTCTATGAATAATTCATCAGTTTCCTCAAAAACACTGTTAAGAGGTAAAAACTAAACCGAGCAGAGTCATGACCTACATTATGGGTTAACAAGAGCACTTGAATCTCTCTGGAAAGGCAAACGTCATGCATACGTATAAACATCAGGAAATATTTAGGGGGTTACTAGCTCCAGGTCATGAGCTCTCTCCTGCATGAGCAGGAACCAGGAGGTCGTGGACAGGCCCAGTGACAGCTGACGATGAGGCAGACAGACTGTGGCCTGTTCTCTCCTCTTTTCCATGACCTGCGTGATTGGTCTTTATAGAATTCCACCATGTGAGGCCAGCACCAAGGGTATATCCACAAAAGTCACATGAAGCAGCCGGTTGAACCTGAAAATCACCCACACCGGTCACTCGAAACCTTCTGATTAGAAGCACTGGTTGGCAAAGAAATGACAAATGTTTGAGTTGCTGGATATCCTGACTACCCTGATCTGCTCCTGGTGTATCATATGCAAGTATCAAAATACAGCATGTGCTCCCACGCAGGTGCACAATGATCACGTATCAATTTTAATTTTAAATTTAATTTTTTTTTGAGTTGGAGTCTCACTCTGTCACCCAGACTAGAGTGCAGTGGCCGCTCCCGGTCACCGCAGCCTCAACCTGCTGGGCTCCGGCGATTCTTCTGCCTCAGCCTTCCAAGTAGCTGGAACTACAGGTGCGCACTACCATGCCCAGCTAATTTTTTGATTTATTGTAGAGATGAGGTCTCTCCAAGTTGCCCAGGAGGGTCTCGAACCCGCGGGTTCAGGCAATCCACTCACCTCAGCCTCCCAA
>CAUYQG010050824.1:0-10896 GCA_963574415.1 Tarsius wallacei | reverse complement strand
GCACCAATCCTTTAACATCGTTCCAGACAACTGTAGGTTTGAAGTTTACTTCACAAGTATAAAGTGGATCTGAGGTATTGACCGAGTTAGGGAAGAGTGGGGTGAATGATGGCAGTGATTACGGAATCAAGTGTCAAACATTCAGGGAAAAAAAATAAAAAGGAGGAACCAAAATATGGTCATCTATGAGATACTGACTCTAAGAAAATCATGAGTTAAATCGTCTTGTCTACATAAGAGCCAAGTGTAAAATAAGACATATGGAGATAGGCAATATCTGGCCTTGGGCAGTGTTTCTCAAACTTTCGCATTAGTCAGACCCATCTGCTAGGGCTACTAAGACCCAGAGACCTGCCCCCAACCCCCCCATTCCCCTGCCCCCACACCAGAGGGTCTCATTCAGCAAGTTTCCCATGAGCTCAACAGACTGCATTTCTAATAAGCAACCATGTGATATTCATTCTGCTGGCTCAGGGATAAACGATGACAGCTGAAAGGGTTAAGTCTTTTTGCTTCAGCATAGCCATTAGAAATTGTTCAGACATTCTACTGCAGGACAAGCAGCAGTCTATCGCATCCCCCCTCAGCAAATCTCCAACAGATGCAAGACCAGGACAGCCCAACCTTTCAAGTCATGGTTTAGCATAATCATCTCTAGTAAATTTTTAGGTTCCTTGTCAAGACTGAAGGTCAAAGATCACCTATGGCTGACCAAAGTCATAAAAGTGATAATAGGACCACCTTTGGTCAAGGAGTTTGTGAGTTTGTAATGTCTGAGTTTGTGGATTGAAAATGTCTAACAAGTCTCTTGCAGGAAACGCCCCCTCCCAGGGTTAACCTGAGCAACCCTTTGTCACCTACATGACATGAATAAACCCCACCATGGCAGCAATCATGTGACTAAACCACCCATCTGCCTGCTGTCCATCACCTGACATCAGTTCCTGCACTTGCCTGCCCATCTACGTGATGACGTAGAGCAGATCACCACGCAATCACCTTAATGATCTTCCCCTATCTAGGGGAATGGTTAAAAGGACTCAACCACAAGCAACCAGCAGCCATTGCCTGACTAGACTCTGGCGTGGCCATGTGCTCTTTAAGCTATGGCTGTTGCCCAACTTCCTGGCTTTGGCCCCCTCCCCCACCTTGGGGAGGTGAATCTTCTCTCTCCTTTCTCTTTCTCTAATTTACTTTTAATAAACTTTTATTTTTGTGTTACAAATCTTTGTAGTAGTCGGATCTCTGGGTTACTGGCCCCCACCTCTAGCCTGCCAGCTCCAACTGTGCTGTGCCTCCATTCACCTCTCCATCCATCCATCCACCCTCACCCTATCCGAGCCCTAACATATATTTATTAATGAATAACCCAAGTCAGATTTACTTTTGCTTAGGTATAATACAAACTAAGTAAAAAGGAAAGGTGCCAGAAAAATGATTCAAAAGAATTTCTCACACTATACTTTGAACATGCATGATTCAAACAGCTAATAAAACAACTGACAGAATTCAATTAACTATTTCTACAGAAAGTCATTATCATAAATATTGCTCCTAATAATATCACTAGAATTATAGGCATCTTCAAACACACACATAGGCAGGCAGTAGCAAAGTAAAATCCTAGCCATATCCTAAGCAAAGTGATTGGAGTTACTGCTATCTTGCCTGCTGCTATGCTCTTCAATTTCCAACTTGAAGCAGAGTATCTGTTCCTATGGGAATTGTGTCAGAAGCTCAAGCAGTGTGTATCGCCGGCAATGATCTTGTGTTGATCAGAGTCATTGTGCATCCATGTAAGTTACTCTCAGAATTTTAAAACAGAAAATCTTTTACCTAACACTGAGACTTTGGCAAATACTAAATTTATGCCTGGCTCTTCTCTAAAAATTGATGTGTTATGCACATATACTATTTCAGTAAACCTACAGGCTTTTAAAAATACATACATCTTTTAAAAAACTTTTTCATTTTAAAGATGTGGGGTATAATTCAGATTTAGGTATATAAGTGGTCATTGTATAGGTAAAGTTTGAGACTCCCTTTGGTCCCCATTTCACCTGGTTTGGGATCAGGTACTCCTATTGATGTTATGTGATCCCCTCCCTCTCCTGGCAGGGTTCCACTACTGCCAATCCCTTTCTTATATGGAAAATGTTCAGGGTTCATTTATGAGTGAGAATAAGTGGTACTCAGTTCTTTGTTTCTGTGACAGATCACTGAGTACTATAGACTCTAAATCCATCTGAGTTGCTATGCAGTCCATATGTTTGTCCTTTATGGCTGCATAATATTCCATCATGTATATGTACCACTTTTGCTTTTATCCAGTCTAGTTTCGATGGGCAGCATGGTTGGTTCCATGCTTTTGCTATTGTGAATAGTGCTACAATAAACATGTGTGTGCAGGTATCTTTTTTGTAGAGTGATTTAATTTTCTCTGGATGTATTCCCAGAAGGGGGATTGCTGGGTCATATGGATGGTCACTTTCTAGTTATTTTAGGAATCATCACACTGTTTTCCATAGAGATTGAACTAGTTTGCATTCCCACCAACAGTATAGAAGTATTCCCTTTTCTCCACATCCTTGCCAGCATCTTAAATGCACACATCTTTAAAGGTTGGCTTTTAGTATCCTAATGTCAGAGATATTATTTAATAAATATACTTTGTTTCTCCTTAATATGCTAAATTTTTTAGCACTTTTTTTAGCATGTTAAGGATAAAAAAAGGTGACTATATAGAAGCACTTAAGTAAAAGTTATTATTTGGTTTTCATGTTATTTTAAGGTATATAAAATTAACATTTCTTAATAATTATAGAAGAAAATATTTTAAATTTCACTATCTGGGGATAGTATTACCCTAATATCAAAACAGACAATAACATTACAAGAAAGGAAAACTGCAGACCAATAGCTTTCATAATCATAGATACAAAAGTCCTCAATAAAATAGTATTTGAATCCAAATAATGTATAAGAAAATTATACACTATGACCCAAAGTGACTTTTATTTCAGATATACAAAGCTGGTTCAACACTCAAAAATCAATTAATCTATCACATCCACCCATGGGTTAAAGAAAATTCTATCATCATATCAGCAAATGTAGGAAAGCATTTGACAAAATCCAAAGCCTATGTAAAAATCCCCCAAATTCAGCAGCAACAACAACAAAAAGACAAAAAAAAAAATAGAAATTACCTCCTGGAACTAATTAGTAATTATACCAATGATGCAGAATACATAATTAATATATAAACATCAATAGCTTTTTATATATAAGCAATAAAAAGTTGGAATTTGAAATTAAAAACACAGTACCACTTATATTAGTACTAAAAACATAGATATTTAGGTATAAATCTAACAAAGTGTACACAAGATCTATGGGAGAAAAACTAGAAAACCCTGATGACAGAAATTAATGAGGATGTAAGTAAAGAGATAGTACATGTCCGTGGGTAGGAAGGCTCAATATTCCTAACCTGTAAATTCTTCCCAAGTTGATCTATAGAATCAACACAACCAAAGTCAAAATCTCAGCAAGGTACTTTGTAGATACTGACAAACTGATTATGTGGAGAAAAAGAAACTCTCCCTCACTGTGGTAAGAATGCAAAATGGTGTAACAACTTTGGAAGACAGTTTGGGAGTATCCTAAAGTAGTCTAACATACAATATAGCAATTGCACTCCTAAGTATTTACCCAAATGAGTTGAAAATGTATGTCCATGCAAAAATCTGCACATGAATTTTTTGTAGCAGTCTTCTCCATAAGTACCAAAAATTCGAAGCAGCCAAGATGTCCTTCAAGAGGTAAATGCACAAAGAAACTGTGGTACATCATACAATAGAATATTATTCAGCAATTAAAAAGGAAATGATCTACTAGTCATAAAAAAACATGTGGAAAC
The DNA here is from genome assembly GCA_963574415.1 of Tarsius wallacei. Lineage (NCBI taxonomy): Eukaryota > Metazoa > Chordata > Mammalia > Primates > Tarsiidae > Tarsius > Tarsius wallacei. Next base: position 6,974 of record CAUYQG010050824.1, on the reverse strand, counting down.
CTTTAGTGCATTTTGCTAAGTAAATAAATAATCTCATCAGAAACGGCTACATACTATATGATTCTGGAACAGAAATCAGAAAAGGCTACATACTATATGATTCTGGAATTATATTATGTAGAACAGAGAAAGAAAGTGATAAAACCTACAAAGGAACAGAAAAGAGCATGAGAATTTCCAACAGACTTCAAATTGTAATTCCTTGACAAAAATTTTTGACAAATTATTGACTAGAAAAAAGCAAACTCCAAGAAACTTAAAGAAGAAAGCACATCTTGATTATTTTTTCATGAAACATAGGACATCAAAGATAAAAAGAAGTGTCTTAAAGGGAAACAAAATTTAAAAATTATTACAAAACATACTTAGAATTAAAGCTGACTTCTCAAAAGCAACAACGGAAGCCATAAAAGAGTGAAGGAGTACCAAAGTGCTGAGACAAAGTGACTGTCAACCTAGAATTGTTAAGCTAATGAAACAATCTTTTAGGATTGAGCAAGTAAAAGGTTTGCAAATATATAACAACTGAGCCAGGTTACTATCAGTCATAAAAATAAAAGTTCCTGAAATATACCTTTGTCAAGAAGGAACATTCACAAACTACCAAGCTCTGAAATAATAAGAAAAAGTAACTGAGGAGAAATTCATCCTTCTTTCAGTTATTACTTATGGTGAAAATATAGAGTGCATCAAATGAAGAGAAGTACAGTGGAAGAAAAACAAAACAAGGTAAACAGGATAAAGAGTACAAAAGATAGGTGTAGCACTGATACTTTACATAGGATGGACAACAAGAGCCACACAAATAGGTAGCATTTTAGCAGAGACTAGGAGGATGAGAAATGGGGAGGGATATCAGCATGTTACAGACAGAGTAGAGCAAGTTGAATGACCATAGAACACATAACTAAAAAAAAAAATCTAAAAACAAAACAGAAAACCTGAATAGATTTATAACTATTATTATTATTACTATTTTTTTAATTTGGAGTCTCATTTCGTTGCCCAGGCAGGAGTGCAGTGGCACACTCTCAGCCACTCCAGCATCGACCTGCTGGGCTCCAGTGATCCTTCTGCCTCAGCCTTCCAAGTAGCCGGAACTACTGGTGCGTGCTACCACGCCTGGCTTTTTTTTTTTTATTGTAGAGACAAGGTCTTGCCAAGTTGCCTGGGCTGGTCTCGAACCCTCGGGCTCAGGCAATCCACTCAGCTTGGCCTCCCAACGGGCTGGCATTACAGGCTGAGCCACCGAGCCCGGCCACGACTTATAACTATTAAACAGATTGAAGCAATGATTAAAAATCCACCCAGGATAGGAAGAAGGAGCCCCCGAAATATGGCTTTACAACTAACTCCTATAAAACATTCAAGAACTAGATATACGTAATCTTATATAAAGTCTTTCAGAAAATAGAAAAAAGGTAACACTCTCCTATTCATTTTAGAAGACAAGCATAGCCTCAATTGCAAACCAGACAGGTACAGTAAAAGAAAAGAAACTCACAGCCCATTTCATATAGAAGAGGCAAAATTTCTAAATAAAACACTAGAAAAATAAAACCACAAATGTATAAAAAAGGAAAAACTGATATGATTTCGTTGGATTTTTCCCAGAAATATAAATATGGTTCAACATTGGAAAACGCCATAATATAATTAAACACATTAATATAATAAATAAGAAAAAGCATATGACTATCTTAATTTCATTCACTACAATTAATATCCATTCATAATAAAAACTCATAGCAAACTAAGAATAGGAGACCTCCATAATTCAATGCAACAAATATACCTAATGATGAAATATAAAAAGTAATCCCTTTAAAACCAGAACTGAGACAGTAATGTGCATTATTTCTGCTTCTATTAAAAAGTTTAATAGAGGCTTGTAAAAATGATGAGTAAAATTGGAATTGAAGAGAAAACACTACCTTAATTTATAAGGAGAACTCAGAGAATCTACAGACATAGCATTTAAATAAAAGAATAGAATCCACAATGTTGCGTGACACAAGAGCCACATACAAAAAATTGTGTTGCTAATCGTACACAAAAAAGTAGTTAGAATAACTTTTTAAAATTAATGATGTATTTTTAAAAACTCATCTACTGGCAGACTTCAGATCTGTGCATTTCACTCTATGCAAATTTTGCCTCAAAAAGAACCATAAACAGATATTAAACTCTAGTTAATGTGTAAACCAAATTGCAGCAATGTCCTCATTTTACTTTGAAATGCAATAATAAAAAATAAAAAGGGTTGATGAAAGGTTGAAGGGATAGACAGGCATGTAATAAAGCATGTAAAATGTTAACGACAGAATACAGGTCAGAAAGTAGCAAATTGTTTCTATTACAGGGTCAGATGATAAATATTTTAGTTTTGTGGGCCATGTTCCCTCTACTGCAACTACTCAATTCTGCCAGTGTAGCACAAAAACAGCCATAAATAACAGGTAAATCAATAGGTGTGACCTGATTTGGCCAGTGGATCCTATCACTGTAAAATCTTTTCAACTTTTCTCTGAAAATTTTCATAATAAAATGGAAAAAAGTCATATTCATACATTTTATTTACAAGAGCAACAAAAAGTTACCTTAGGAATAAATATCTGATAACTGATATAGACATTAAAAATGAAACTTACATAAAATAAGACTTAAATAAATGATATATCTATAGCATGTTAAGAAATAGGGCTTTTTATTTTAAAAATATAAATTCTCTACAAATTAAACTATAAAATCAGTGCAATGTCAATCAAAATCCTATAACTTTTGTTATAAAGCTCAATAAGATGATTATAAAAATAAGTTAGTAGAACAAGATTAAAGAACTCCTATTCCATTTGGAGGACAAAAAAATTGAAGGTCGTCCTTTGATAGACATCAAGAACTCATATTAAACCATGGATTAAAGTGGTGAGATACAGGATAAAATTAGACAAACAGTCGATAGATCAGAATATGAAAGCCCAGAAACATATTCATGCATAAACCAAAAAGTTGGTCTACAAATAAAAAAGACAAAGAGAAAACTATCCAATATATAGTATTAAGACAAGTGAGTGTTTCTTATCAATAATATGTAATATTGAATACCTTCCTCACTATTTCATAAAAAAATTAATTCCAGATGGATTAAAGAATTAAATGTGAAAAAATTAAGTCTTTTAGAAGAAACATTATAGAATAATACTTATAACCTTGGTATAAATTCAAGTAAATCATAACAAGCAAAACACATCAAATAAAATATATTTGACTATAAAGGGAAATACTGATAGCAACTTAGAATCCTAGTTATTAAAAGACATCAAATAGTTGAACGAAAAGCCATAGATTAGAATACATTTCCATGACATACAGTTAGCAGACACAATAAATGGAATATATTTCTAAAAGTTCTCAAATCAGTAAGAAATCACTCAACAGAAAAACTGACAAAAGATATAAACTAGTAATACATAGAAGAGGTGAACAAACTGCTAATAAATGTGAAAAGACTCACAACTGTACTATTGTACTATAATCAGACAATTTTAAAAACTAGTATTATAGTAAAATATCATTTTATGGCTGGGCATGGTGGCTCAAGTCTGTAATCCCACCACTTTGGGAGGTCGAAGTGAGAGGATTGCCTGAGCTCAGGGGTTTGAGACCAGCCTGGGCAACTTGGTGAGACCGCGTCACTACATGAAACAAAAAATAAGCTGGGCGTGGTAGTGTACACCTATAGTTCCAGCTACTTACAAAGCTGAGACAGAAGGATAGCCTGAGCCCAGCAGGTCGAGGCTGTGGTGGAATGTGCCACTGCATTCCAGTCTGGGCGACAGAGTGAGACTCCAACTCAAAAAATATATATATATATGTATAAAATATATATTTTTAAATAAATATATATATCATTTCATACAATCAGATTAACAAAAAATAAATTTTAATTTGATAACACAAAATGTTACCAAATGGAAAATGAGAACACTTTTCCAATGATGGCGAAAGGTAAACTGATGAGCAATTTTTGTGAACAATCAGACAATATATATTAAAGCTGAAGATGTACAGATGATATTTTCCAACAATTCTCCTCTAGGACATGTATCTTACAGAAGTTCTTCCATATTTTTTAAATCAGTGAGGAATACAAGGCTTTGTGTGCACCTATAAGGTTTTACTATTTCTATAAAGAGATCTGAATCAAATTTGTCAAAATATCATTCTTACATTTCTTAGCTGGCATAATGACAATGTCACAGTGGTATCATCTAAAAGTGAGCTTCTATCTCGACCTTGTCCAAAGCTTTCACCATCTTCAAAGAGAAAACTGAAAAGAGATTTAAAAAATAAGCATACAAAGCCAGTGATTTCCTTTTAGAAAGTAAAATGTATTCTAAATCATTAATCCTATCAAGAAAGATGTAAATTTTAGACTAGGTGCTTAATTTAAAAAGATAACTGCTGGTTGAGAGTTCTTCAAAAAATTCTAATTTTTAGATATCTTTTTAGTTTATATGAATACAGTGTTTCTGTATTTCTGTACTCTGTTCATGAACGTTCAAGAATTTCCTGACATCTAAATGCATTCCTGCAAAAATTTTACATGGGTGAAAAATGACAAAGAAAAGAAGAAAAAGCACATTGGATAGTTATCTCACAGGAGAAAAAATACTGAATAGCACATAAATCAAATTTGTTTAGAATTTCTAAGAATTACGTTTAAGAATTGATATATCCTTCAAACCACTTCTTTGAATTTCCATCATCTTTTAATTTTCCACTTAATTCAATGTGAGTGGTATAACTGAAGATAATATTTCAAAATCAATTTAAGAGAAAAAATAGAAATGAATGGTCTGTCCAAATAATTAATATCAAAGTTTAACAGGAGAAGAAAAAAATGATGAGATGATTTCTATAGTAACCTACAATAATCAAATCTAAGTCCTAGAATCTAAAATTAAAAATAAAAAGCATTGGTAGAAGCTCAAGAAATTGAGATTCATATTTTTACAAATGAGTATGAATAGCAATATTAATGACAACTTTGGCTCTAGGGCTGCAGAGTTATGTAACTTCTAGCCTAATTTATAGCATATTATAACACAGTCTCTTCTTAAAGTTCTGCAGGTTTTTTATCAAAACACTAAAAAATAAGCCCACAGCAATGAAATCTACAACACGCACTTAGGCTACAGAATGCATTTACATTTACAACTACATTTGAAAGCAAAGTATTATTCTTCATTAGTAAGCACACTAACCTAGTTTTTGAAGCTAATTCTCTTGAATATTACTGTTCTGACTTGTATATTTTTCAGTAACATTGATTATTGCAAGATATTCCAAAATACCAACCATATTTCAAATAGATCATAAAGCAAATTATTTCTAAAAACATAGTATTTATTTAAAACAATAAAAAAAATTGACAGAAACTCTGCAATTAGAAACTCCAGCCAATTAAGCAGGGAATTGATTCAATTGCTTTAATTATCAAGCTATCTACCAATAAAATAAAAAATTAACAAATTTAAAAAATGTTATTACCAAATACCCCCCCCCCCCCAAGAGAAGTTTTCTTTCCTTACTTGGGGAGTGTGCAGATAGGTGGTTTGGATCGAATGATTTCCTTGTTGACAAGCTCCTTCTCCAAGTCACCTCCAGCCAAACACCAAAGGTAATAAACCTCTTCAATAGATCGTTCTGCTAGGTAATCACTGTCTATATCTATTAATGGCAAATTAAAAAGAATCACAGTGATTACACTTTTTGTTTTAATTAAAAGTCAACAGAAAATGATAGCTGACATTCTGAAAAAAGTAAAAAACTGAAAAATAGACAGTCTCCTAGTTGTAAGGAGCTTAAAAGTTTCTTTAAAAATTTTTTTTATTTTTTAATTAATTAATTTATTATAAAGATGTGGGGTACAATTCAGGGTTAGGTATACAAAGATTGATCATGCAGACACCCTTGTTGATGAGGTACGCCCCTCCCTCCCCTAGCAGTTTTCCTCAACTGCCAGTCCCACCCTCCTTCCCCTGACAGTTTTCCGCTACTGCCAATTGCTTTCTTATAGCATTATAATTGTTCAAGGTCACCTTATGAGTGAGAATAAATGGAACTCAGTTCTTTGTTTCTATGATAAATCACTGAGTATGATCGACTCCAAATCCATCCAATTTGCTGCATATATTTCTCCTTCTTTATGGCTGCATAATATTCCATTGTGTATATGTACCACTTTTTTTAATACAGTCCAGCTTCAATGGGCAACATGGTTGGTTCCATGTTTTTGCTATTGTGAACAGAGCTGCAACAAACATATGTGTGCAGGTATCTTCTTCATAGAATAATTTGAGTTCCTCCGGGTATATTCACAATAGGGGAATTGCTGGGTCTTATGGAAGGTCGATTTCTAGCTCTTTCAGAAATCGCCGCACTATTTTCCAAAGAGGTTGCACTAGTATGCATTCCCACCAGCGTTCCTTTTTCTCCACATCCTCGCCAGTATCTGTTGTTGTTTGTTTTATTAATGATGGCCATTCTTACAGGGGTTAGGTGGTATCTCAACGTGCTTTTGATTTGCATTTCTCTGATGATGAGTGAGGCTGAACACTTTTTCATGTGTCTGTTGGCTGCCCGTATATCTTCTTTTGAGAAGTGTCTATTCATGTCTTTTGCCCACTTTTTAAAGGGGCTGTTTGTTTTTTTCTTTTCGGCACGTTTGAGTTCCTTGTAGATCCTAGATGTTAGGCCTATGTCAAATATGCAGTTGGCAAAATTTTTTTTCCCATTCTGTGGGCTGTCTCCTTGCTCTCTCTATGGTTTCTTTTGCCTTGCAGAAGCTTGTCAGTTTAATGAGGTCCCACTTGTCTATCTTGTCTCTTATGGCCTGGGCACTTGGGATTTTGATCAGGAATCGGCTGCCAGTTCCAACTTCCATAAGAGTGTCTCCTGCATTTTCTAAG
>CAUYQG010050821.1:0-15689 GCA_963574415.1 Tarsius wallacei | reverse complement strand
TGTTTGTCCCAGGTCCCTGTCGCAAGCCAAGGCCGCAGGGCCCGGGGCTGTGCAGGTGGCAAAGGAGGGCGCATTGGGCAATGGGCTGCCCGAGCGAGTACCCAGGCCTGCTCCCGTTCCACCCTCCAGCCCACGGCCTCGCTGCTCCTCACGGGTCCGGGGTGGGGGGCACAGGCGACAGGGTGGGATGGAGGTGGTCTGCATCTCTGTCACATGCTGGCAGACTGCTGGGTGGAGTCCAGAGGATTCGAGGACAGAAAGAGGGTCCCTGCCCAGTCGTGGGGCCTGGGTCCTCGACAAGGAGGTAGGGAAGGCCTGGGCCCTGAAACCTGGGGACAAAGCATGCCCATCTTCTGGAGGCTCAATTGAGGCCAGGGGGCTTCAACCACCACCTGAGACCCGGCTCCCCTGTCCCATGGCAGAACCTTCCATGAAGGGCCCAGCCACTCTGGAGGGAGCTGGGGGTGGTGGAGGACACAGTCCAGCCTGGTTGGTGATGCTCAGACCCAAGATGCAGGCGCTCAGTAAATCCCAAGAGACCCATGCAACAACCCATCACTGCTGTCTCCCTGCCCACCAGGAGCCCAGTGTTGGATTCAGAAGGCCCATTGGTCCCCCCAATGCCTACTCTTCCAGTCTGCTGGGACCAAACACAGCCCCAGGCAAAGATGTCAAGACCTCAAATGTCAGGGCAGAGGGGGTGAATGAGGAAGAGACTTTAGAGACTGACCCTGCTCTCAGCAAGAAAGTGACTCAGAGAGGACAGAGATGCGCCCAAGGAAACAGCTGTGCCCCCACGCCCCGCCAGGCTGGAGATCATCTGCCAGCTTGTGTTCCCAGGATCCCAACAGAGAGGACGTGGAGGAGGCCTAGAGGAGGCCTGGCCTCCCTCCCATCATCCCCACAGCTCCAGAAGGCAGGTGGAGATACAGTCCCCTCCGGGACCACAGGGGGTTGTGGGGACCTCCAAGGGTCACTGGGAAGCTATCAGTGGCTCCCAGCTGCTTGAAGAATTTGAACCCGGCTCTCACGAGGGATGCTGGTGAGGGCACCCACAGAACAAGTCTCTTAATGCCCAAGAGGAGACTTTCCTCTCTGCTTGGAATTAGGATATGGGGCATTTTGGGAAGCTGAGCTGAGCAACGTATCCCCATGAGCTGTGTGTCCTTCGACAACTCTCAGCCTCCCTGGGCCTGATTTGCTCTGCCTCTAAGCAGGGCTCTCGTTGGAAGTCCCTTGGAAAAGTGACAGCCCGCATCCCTGGGTGTGCCACTACTTCCACTGACCTTTATCTCCTTTCCCCAGGCTATGATCACTTTCTCAGCCTCCCTTATCTCTCCCGGGGAACGCGTGGGAGGGGGAGCCGGGTCGGGTCCCTGGCCTCCAGGATGCGGCTGTGGGCCCCCTAGGCAGGGAGTGATTCAGCCCTCTGAGTCACGGCGCAGCCCACAGCCGGGGCGGTGGGAGTGGGAGTCGGTCGGTAAACACAGATTTCACCCCACCCCAGAGACTGACACTCGCTCACTCGTGTATGCCAGTCTCTCACGCAGATGTACCGAGCACACCGTCTGCCCCAGGCTTGGTGCTGGGGACTGGTGATGGTGCACGGGCAGCTCAGGGTCCCCTCTCTCTTAGAGTTCCAGCTGCTGCTTTTGGACAGCCTCCCCCGCCACCCAGACAGGGGCAGGGGAGGCCACGTTGCCTCCTCCAGGCCTTAGTCTCCACTCCACTTCCTCACAGGACATCCGAGCTCAGACCTTCCTCCTGCAGCCCAAAGGGGGGCAGTTCCCTCCCCTCCTGCCCTCCATGGAGAGGGAGAGCTGCCACCTGCCGCTCTGACCTGCCCAGCATCCCTCCCTGCTGGCAGGACACAGGAGCAGAGGGAGGGGCATGAGACAGTTGAGCATGTCAACTGAGCATCCAGGATGGGTTGGGCTGGGTGCCAAGCACCAGGAAACATAAGGGGAAGGACCCCCCACAGAGGGTCGGGCTTTCTAAGCTGACAATAAGCATTCTCCTGGTCAGCATTCATTGAGCACGTACTATGTGGCTGACAGTGGCTAGGCACTTTCTAAGCCACGGCGTGTGGAATCTCCACGCTGGTGAGGCTCCACCCACCTGCGCCCGCTCCATTCCCCACCCCCCTCAGACCCCCGTGGGCTGCCACTTTGCTCTCTTACTTCCAGCTGGGTTGGCCAAAGGGAGACGCCCACAGGAGATCAGAGGAAGGAGAGAGGGCGGGTGTTTCTTCTCTGCTCCAGACCACTTCAGACAGCCATCTGTGTCAGCAGCTGCAGTCCCCCATGATCACAGCTTCCTTCTGGGGAGTCCTCCTCCACGGTGCCAGCAACTCTGCTGTCAGGTCACTCCACTTCTTCTCTAGCTCTTCAGCTCCCCGAAAAGTGACCAGCCCATCCTGCTTTCCCCAGGACTGAAAGTTCCAGCACTGAAAGTCCCCTCAGTCCCGGATAGACCTGGAGGGCTGACCGCGCTGGCTCTAAGGGTAGGGATGGCTGCCCACCACTACTGCTCACCTCTGGTCTCTCCATCCTGTGCTCCTCAGCCCCACCCAGTCCTCTCACTAGTCAAGTTAGCGCCCTCGGGTCCTCGTTTCCAAGATGACACAGAAGGGAAGGAACACCAGTTGAGCAGAAAGGGCTGCGGTGTGTGCAGCCTGTTCACAGCACAAATCGCTCCCCACGCATGCCCGGAGATGAGGCCATCAAGAGGCTCATCGTCCGAAGTAGAGGCTGCAGATGTCAGGGGCTCTTCCACCGCGAGTGTCTTGGCCATCTGGGTGCCTCAAAAGCTGTCTGTGAGGTTTCTTCACTGCGTAAGGTATGTCACCCACAGCACGGCATGTGGGACACCAAGTGAAGCCCACAGGGACCCAACACCCCCACCCCTGGTGAGACCTGAGGGTGCTGCCCACGACTTCTACCACAGCCCCCGTCAGGAGCCAAAGCCTTAAGCACTGAAGAGAGACTACCCTCTGGGGAAGAAATAAAATGGAATTCATACTTTTTTTTTCCTAGTTGGAGTCTCAGTCTGTTGCCCATGCTGGAGTGCAGTGGCACACTCACAGCCACTGCAGTCTTGACCTGCTGGGCTCAGGCGATCCTTCTGCCTCAGCCTTCCAAGTAGCCGGAACTACAGGTGCATGCAACCACACCTGGCTAATTTTTTGATTAATTGTGGAGACGAGGTCTCACCAAGTTGCCCGGGCTGATCTCAAACCCCTGGGCTCAGGCCACCCTCTCACCTCAGCCTCCCAAAGTGCTGGGATTACAGGCTTGTGCCACCTCCCCTGGCCTGGAAATCATACCTTTTAATAGTCAATTTAATTAAATGAACTTGCATGGATTTAGTTTCCTTCTCGATCCCGCATGGCACAATCACCACACAGCCCTATGAGATACATTTCGTTATTCATTTGTTTTATGGATGGGGAAATTGAAGCACAGAGAGGTTAAGTCACTTGGTCAAGGTCATACTGCTAGGCCATGGCAGAGCTGGGATTCAAGAGCTCTGGCTCTGGGACCACGTCCTATCTGCTCCTGTCTCCTCTGGAGGCTGAAAAGTTTTCTTCTACCTAATGTTGGTGGAGAGATCTGTGGATCTGAGGAAAGGGCCACCCTCCCTGAAGCACAGAAAAGCAGAGCATAACCTCCTGCAGCCCAGGCTGTGGAGTTTGGGACTGAGCCAGATCCCCACCCAGGTCTGGAAAGGGAGAAAGAGGAGGAGCAACCACAGGAGCCCATATGGCCACTGGGGTGGGTGGAAAAGGCATTCCTCCCAGCCCCTCCTGGCACCCAGCCCCAACTCCCACACTCCTGGCTTCCTACTGAGCTTCTGGAAGGAGAGGAAGGAGGTGACATTTCCAGTCTCATGTTCAGACCGGCTCAGGGATAGGACGAGAGCGGAGGGGTGAGGTGGCAGGGGCACAGCTCCAGCCCCAAGACCCCATCAGAGCCCCCCGACACAAGCCGAGCTGCACGTCTCCATCCTGGGTTCAGGAGAAGAACATGCCCAGGGCCCCAGGCTCATAGAGAAACTGAGTCCCCAGCCAGAACCAGACAGACACAGAGCCCAAGACAGCAACAGGTGCAACTAGACAGTGCCAGGGACCAGAAGAGTTCAGCAGGTTCAGACATGGGGAATTAGGGAAGGCTTCCAGGAGGAGAAAAAATTCAAGTAGAGTTGGAAAGTAGAAACGGGTGAAGGAAGCCACCCCAGGGCAGGACTAGAGCCTCTCATAATAGGCAATTGATGAGGAAACAAGATACAAGAGTGGCTGAAACCTCAGTGGAGATGGAGGAGATGGAGGGCATCCCAAGGAACACACTGGAGGGCTCAAAGGAATCCCTTATAAGCTAATTGGGATGTGGGATGAGATCCCCATAGGACATGCTTGGACAACCATAGATACTCCATAGATTGCCTTCTGATGACAGGAGTCTGGAGAGATGCACAGCTTTTGCTTTGCTGGGTGAGGTGTGCAAGCCCAGAGGCAGAGTGGAATTGCTGGAAGCAGTGGAAGAGAAATTGCACACGGCCACAGGGAACCCCTACCCCGGCCCTTCAGCCTCTCCACTGGATGTCCTTTGAACCCATATTCTAGGCTACTGCCTTGCATCACTATTCAATTGTTACCCTGCCAGGGCACCACTACCCAGGAGTGCAAGGGGCCCGTTAGGGCTCAGAGGTGGGGGAAGGTAACAAGAACAAGGCTTGCATCCCTGGATAGAGCTGGAGTCAGGTCATCACTGGAGTAGGACTGAAAAAAGGAACAGGACACAAAGGGACCTTGCCACAAATCTCCATTTCCCAACAATCCGCATTAGTCACAGGAGGCCAGCCTCTGGCCTTGGAGGCTGCAGGCTCCAAGAAGGAAAATTTGGCTCTCATAGGTTGGAGGGACTATGCTAGTGACACCTGAAGGAGACAGGATGGGAGAGACGCTGGATCCACTGAGTGCCAGAGTAGCCCTGTCCTAGCACAGTGCCTCAAGTATGGGTTTATTTTTTGTTTGATTGTTTTATTTTAGACTCATGGTGTACATGTGAGGATTTGCTACATAAGCATATCGTGTGAAGGCAAGGTTTGGGCTTCTAATGAGCTTGCTCCCCTCCTAATAAGGGACATGGTACCCAATGCATGGTTTTGCGTCCCTTATCCCCCTCCCTCCCTCTCTCCTTTAGCAGTGTCCAGCTTCTGTGTTCCTACCTTTGTGCTTGTGTGCCCAATGTTTAGTAGCCACTTATGAGTGAGAATCTGCAGCATTTAGTTTTTTGTTTCTGTGATAATTCATTTAAAATGAAGATTTACAACTGCATCCATGTTGCTGCAAAGGACATGATTTTGCTCTTCTTTATGGCTGCATAGTAATCCATAAAGTATATATATCATATTTTCTTTATTCAGTCCACCTTCAATGGGCATCTGGGTTGGTTCCGTGTTTTTGTTATCATGAATAGTACTGCAAAGAACGTACACAGGTGTGTATGTTCATTGCATTGAGAGAGTGATGTGCATTCCTTTGGGTATATTCCCAGGAGTGGGATTGCTGGATCAAGTGGTAGCTCTATTTTTAGTTCTTTGAGAAATCTCCAAACTGCTTTTCACAAAGATTGAATTGGCTTACATTCCCACCAACAGTGTACAAATGTTCTCTTTTCTCCACAGCCTCACCAACACCTGTTATTTTTTGACTTTTTAATGATAGCTATGCAGATCAGTGTTAAATGCTATTTCACTATAGTTTTGATTTGCATTTCTCTGATTATTAACAATGCTGAGCATTTTTTTAATATGTTTTTTGGTTGCTTGTATGTCTTCCCTTGGGAAGAGTCTGTTCATGTCCTTTGCCCATTCTTTAATGTGGTTTATTTTTTCTTTGTCAATTTATTTGAGTTCCTTATAGATCCTGGGAGTTAGGCCTTTTTCAGATGCATAGCTTGCAAATTTTTTACCCACTATGTGGCTTGTCTCCTTACTCTCTTGATGTTTTTCTTTTCTGTGCAAAAACTTTTTAGCTTGTTAAGGTCCTGCCTGTCCATTTTAGTTTTTGTTGCATTTGCTTTTGAGGTCTTGGTCATGAATTCATTGCCAAGACCGATGTTCAGGAGGATGTTTCCTAGGTTTTCTTCTAAGATTCTTATAGTTTGAGGTTTCACATTTAAGTCCCTGATCCATTTTGAGTTCATTTTTGTATATGGTGATAGGTAGGGGTCCGATTTCATTCTTCTGCTTGTGGTTAGCCAGTTTTCTCAGCACCATTTGCTAAACATGGCTTCCTTTTCCCAGTGCTAGTTTTTGTCAGTGTTTTCAAAGATGAGTTGATCAAAGGTCTGTGGTTTTATTTCTGGGTTCTCTATGCCTTTCCATTGGTCTATGTTTCTATTTTTGTACCAGTCCCATGTTATTTTGGTTACTGTAGCCTTGTAGTAAAGTTTGAAGTCTGGGAGTGTGATGCCACCAGCTTTGTTCTTTTTGCCGAGGATTGCTTTAGCTATTCAGGCTCTTTTTTGCTTCCATATGAATTTAAGTATTCTTTTCTAGGTCTGTAAAAATGTTGCTAGTAGTTTGAGAGGGATTGCATTAAATCTGTAGATTGAGGTAGAATGGACATCTTGATAATATCGATTCTTCCAATCCATGAGCATGGGATATTCTTCCATTTGTTTGTGCTGTCTTTGATTTCTGTGAGCAGCATTTTGTAGTTCTCATTGTAAAAATCTTTAACCTCTTTGGTTAGCTGAATACCAAGTTTTTTGTGTGTGTATGTGACTATTGTAAATGGACTATGTTTTTTATTTGGTTCTTAGCCTGCTTGTTGTACATGTATAGAATTGCAACTGATTTTTGCACATTCATTTTTGTATCCTGAGATTTTATAAAAGTCGTTTAACAGTGCAAGGAGGTTTTTGGCAAACTCTCTAGGGTTTTCTAGGTGTAGAATCGTATCATCTGTGAGGAAGAAGCTCTTTTCCTATTTGGATGCCTCTAATTTCCTTCACCTGCCTGATTGCTGTGGCTGGGACTTCCAGTACTACGTTAAATAGAAATGATAAGTATGACTTGCACTGAACAAAATTTGTGAGAGAAGGGAGAAAGTGGGAGCAGGAGGAGAAAGATGAAGAAAGATCCACCCCAGGGTACCAGCTGGGTGCAGCTTCACTTCACAGCACAGCTGGAGAAAAAAGCCCCAAGGAGAGGAGGGAAGAGGGCAAAGCTCAAAGCTCCAGCATCCAGGCCCTGTCAGGGGATTCCAGGCCTCTCCCCTCTCCTGTTAAAGGGCAATATTTGGAATGGGGGTGCAGTCTGCCACGTCCAAGCGAGAGTTTCTCCAGTTCAGCCTGCAGGCTGTGGAGAGGCAGAAATGAAGCTGGCTGGCTGGAGGATAGGACGCCATGCAACTTGGCTTGGGGTGGGCAACAAACACATGAGATGCAGAGCAAGGCCACATGGGGCGAACATCAGGTGGAGAGCTTTATTGACTTTGCAAAATCCCCTGTGAACTGGGCTGGGCTGTGGGCAGCGAGCACAGGGTTGGTCACGATGCAAGGCTGGGAGGGGGAGGAACAGTGAAAGGGCTCAGGCAGCAGGTGGGTGCTGGGTCACTCAGTATGTGACAGATGTCCTCAGACTTGACTCAACCGTCTTCTTCAGGATGGTATGGCAGCTGGAGCTGGAGCCAGAGCCAGACACAGAGCAGGAACCCAGCTCAGGGCCCTTCCCAGATCCCAGGGTGACGTTGGAGCCTCCAGTCACGATGCTGGAGCAACAGGACCCAAAGCCGCTTTTCCCGCCTCCGAGTCCGCAAGTGCCCGCCAGGCCTCCATCAACTCCTCCAGACACGACAGCGCCGCCTCCTACCGTGGCTGCCGAGAAACACACCAGGGTCACAGCCGGGTCCTCGGCACCCCGTGACGATCCCACTCCCAAAGGGCCCTGGTACTCACAGATAGTGACCTGGCTGGTGCACTCCCCAGACATCCTAGAAGAGAAAGAATAAGAGGAGCACACGCTAAAGAGGCTGCAAAAAACGCATCCCCGTGTGCTTTTATGCCTCTCAGAGCAGGTCAGATAAAATCTCAGCAGATAAAATCCACAGTCCCAGACAGGAGTGGTGGCTCACACCTGTAATCCCAGCACTTTAGGAGGCAGAGGAGAGAGGGTGGCCTGAGCTCAGGAGTTCCAGACAAGCCTGAGCAACATGACGAGACCTCATCTCTACAATAAATCAAAAAAATCACCTGGGCATGGTGGCACATGCCTGTGGTTCCAGCCACTTGGAAGGCTGAGGCAGAAAGATAGCCTGAGCCCAGCATGTCGAGGCTGTGGTGGCCGTGAGCGTGCCACTGCACTCCAGCCTGAGTAACAGTGAGACTCCAACATTAAAAAAAAATCCACAGTTCCCAACTTAAAATCCCTCCCTGCAGAGTTGGTTGCCCTTAGTGACTCACAGTGTCAGGAGCTCTCTCAGAATCCCCTTCAGCAAGGAGAGTGCCATGTTGGCATCCCATTTCCCTCCCCACCCCAGCCCCATGCTCCCAGTCCCTCAAACCCGCTCACCTGCACTCCTCGACCTCCAGCAGCCTGCGGTAGGTGGCGATCTCCACGTCCAAAGACAGCTTGGTGCTCATCAGCTCCTGGTACTCACGCAGCAGCCGCGCCATGTCTTGCTTGGCTGCTCTCAGCGCAGACTCCAGCTCATCCAGCTTGTTCCTGGCATCCTTGAGGGCCAGCTCCCCACGCTGCTCGGCATCTGCAATGGCCGACTGCAGGCTGGCGTTCTGGAAGGGGGTAGAAAGGAGGGAGAAAGTGTTTGTGAACCCAGCACAGTCTCTCAAAGCACCCACCGTGGCTCTCACTTGAGGGCTGGGGTGGATCATCATCTCATGAGCTCAAAGTTATCCATGGCCACCAGTTCCCCTCCTCCTGCCACACCTCTTATTCATGTTTTAGTATTTTTTATTTTATTTTTTTGAGTTGGAGTCTTACTCTTGTCGCCCAGGCTGGAGTGCAGTGGCATGCTCACAGCCACCGCAGCCTCGACCTACTGGGCTCCGGCGATCCTCCTCAGCCTTCCGAGTAACTGGAACTACAGACACATGCCACCGCGCCGGCTAGTTTTTGTGATTTATTGTAAAGACATGGTCTCACCAAGTTGCCTAGGCTGGTCTTGAACCCGTAGGCTCAGACAATCCTCTCGCCTCAGCCTCCCAAAGTGCTGGGATTACAGGCTGAGCCACGATGTCCAGTTTTTTTGTTTCTTTGTTTTTTACGGGTCGGAGTCTCACTCTGTCACCCAGGCTGAAGCAAAGTGGCACAAATCATGGCCCACCACAGCCTCGAACTCCTGGGCTCAGGAGATCCTCCCACATCAGCCTCCCAAGTAGTTAGGACTGCAGGCACATGGCACCACAGTGTTCCTTCTTTTTTTCACAGAAATGGGTCTTGCTTTGTTGCCCAGACTGGCTCCTGCCTCTCGTTCTAAGGGAAGATCTTGCTCTATCACTTCTTGACCTTCTACGGTGTGTTGCATAGCGTCCCCCATAATGGTCATGTCTACCCAGAACCTCAGAATGATATTTGGAAGTAGGGTCTTTACAGACATAATTAGTTAAAGGTCTCCTGGTGATGTCATACTGCATTTAGGGTGAGCCCTGAACCCAATGACTGTGTCCTTACAAGTAGGAGAGAGAGCACAGAGAGACAGAGAGAAGAGGCCATGAGAAGGCAGAGGCAGAGATCAGAGTGATGCAACCACAAGGCGAGAAAGGCCAAGGAACTCCTGGGGCCACCAGGAGGAGGCAAGGGGGTCTCCCCCCTCACCTTCAGACACAGCTGTGCCCTGCCTCCACCTGCATCCCAGACTTCAAGGCTCTAGAACCTTGAGAATGTGCATGTCTGTTGCTTTAAGACATCAAGCATGTAAGATTTGTTATGGAGTGCCTGGGACACTGACACACTCCTCTGACACCTCCCCAGGGGCTCTTTCCCTATTTCTGCTCCTCCTCCAGCCTTCAGCGCTTTCCGGGCACCACTGCTAGGGGGGTGAAGCTCCCCCTGTACTTCCTGTTCCTTGTCTACAAGACTCGGCCTGGGAGCCACCACTTTTTTTTTTTGAGTCAGAGTCTCACTCTGTCGCCCAGACTGGAGTGCAGTGGCATGCTCACGGCCACCCCAGCATCAACCCGCTGGGCTCCAGCTATCCTTCCGCCTCAGCCTTCCAAGTAGCTGGAACTACAGGTGCGCACTACCACATCCATCTATTGTAGAGATCAGGTCCCGCCAAGTTGTCCAGGCTGGTCTCGAACCCGCATGCTCAGGCAATCCACCCACCTCGGCCTCCCAAAGTGCTGGGATTACAAACTGAGCCACCAAACTCGGCCGTTCTTCAATTTTCTTAGGACGGTCCCATTGCAAATACTTTATCCTGTTATCAGAGTGGATCAAACCATGCGCCTAAATTTTTGGTTTGAAAAAATACAGGCTCTTTTTTTTTTTTTAGTTTGAGTCTCACTCCATCACCCAGGCTGGAGTGCACACTGACGGCCACCTCAGTGTCGACCCGCTGGACTCTGGCGATCCGCCTCAGCCTTCCAAGAAACCGGAACTACAGGCGCGCACTACCACGCCCAGCTAATTTTTTATTTATTGTAGAGACAAGGTCTCACCAAGTTGCCTGGGCTGGTCTCGAACCCATGGGCTCAGGTGATCCATTCGCCTTGGCCTCATAAAGTGCTGGGATTACAGGCTGAGCCACTGAGCCTGGTGAAAAAATACAGGCTCTTGGCTTAGCTCTCTAACAACACAGAAAGCTGTGGAATCAGCCTCACAGTTGCTATCTGACTCAGGAGGGAAAGAGTCCCCCAAAGGCTGCATTATTCCATTCCCACTCAAGCACCCTGTGGATGGGAACATAATCTCCATCCTATGGGTGAAGAAACCGAGGCAAAGACAGGTGATGAGTGGCAGCGCTGGGACCCTAATCTCTAACCCAGGGCAACTGGGGAGCCCCATTCATCATGTCTGTGCAGGAGAAGGAGGAGGGGGAGACAGCACTGCAGCCCCAGGAGGGAGTCTCCCAGAAAGGGCTCACTGCCCGGCAAAAAGCTGTGATTCCCTGGCCTAGGTGCCTGGTAGACATGGCTCAGTGCTGGCCCCTGGGCTCTGAAGACCATGTGCTTCAAAATCAGCTGCATGAACTGTGTCTGAAAAGCAGGTTTCTGGGACCCACCCTTACAAATTCCAATTCCCCCAGCTCCGGCAGGAGGCCAGGGAATCTCCATCTTCACTGACAACCTGGGGATTCCATCACAAGTGTCCCAACTGGCCGGCGAAGCACCATGGCTGCAGCTGGATGACAGGAGTGGTCACAGTCATCTTGGATCTTGCATCTCGCTCCAAAGGAAAGTCCATGAGAATGGGTTGGGAGGAGACCCAGCTTCTGGATGCTCCAAGAACCTTCCTGGAGGGCCCCGCCTGGGGGCACATGGGCTGCACGTGACTTGTCCCTCAAGTTCTAGTGCTGGAGGACTCCATCTGACCCACGGTCTCTGCCCTCCTCCCTCTGTGGATCCCAAAGTCGATTCTTTGGGTTTGGGAAATCTGAGTGCAAAGATTCTTGACAATTTCAGAATCCATAACCCTCCACCTCTGGAAGTGAGGTCTCCAGGAAGAGCAGGAAACTGCCTTGCTCCGCGGGCGGCCCCTCCCTCCAGTTCTGACCCCTGTGATGAGTCTACCTCGGGAGGCATCAGTCCTACCCTACCACCCATCTCACCCACTCTCTGAAGCCCCAGCTCCCAACCTCCCCAATAAGAAATGCTTTGTTTGGCCTTAAAGTCCCTGCTGGACCTGAGGAGTAAGAGTCAAAAGAAGAGATGAGAAAAGAGATGAAAGACACTTTGGGAGGCCAAGGCAGGAGGATTGCTTGAGGCCAGGAGCTGGAGATTAGCCTGGACAACATAATGAGACCATGTCTCTACAAAAACTAAAAGAAATTAGCCGGGCATGGTGGCATGTGCCTGTAGTTCCTGCTACTCAGGAGGCTGAGCTAGAAGGATCGCCTGAGCCCAGGAGGTCGAGGCTGCAATGAACTGTGATGGTGCCTCCATACTCCAGCCTGGGCAACAGAGTGAGACCTCGACTCAAAAAAAAAAAGAGATAGAGAGAGATGAAGGAAGCCTCTCCCCAAGGAGCCGAAAGCAAGTTGTGCACCCAGACACAAACCACATGTGAACTGTCTCCTCTTCCCAACCCCAAGGTTGTGCAGTGTAGTGGTGCTGTCCCAGAGAACCAATGTGCAGGCTAGAAGTCACAGGAGAAAGGCTGAAATCATCCCAGAGGGGGCTTGAGTTTCTCTCCTCCCCCACATTATCCAAAGCTCCAGCCAGTTATCAAGGTCCTCAACACAAGCCCACAATGATCCTGACAGGGAGAGAGAGAAGCCAAAGGCAGTGGGGTGGAAGTGTGGGAGACACTGGGGACCTACCTGCCCCTTGAGGCTCTCGATCTGACCCTGCAGCCTCTCGGTGTCATGGTGCAGCTTGGAGATCTGGGCTTTGGTCTCCTTCACGCTTTCCCCATGAAACTGGGCAGACACCTGAAGCTCCTGGTACTGAGGGGAGAGCAGAGGTGATGCCCTTAGTGGAGGGGACCGCCACCTTTGACCCCAAGACCGTTGGAGACACTTTCTCACATCCTCCTTTGGGATGTGAGTTAAATGCCTGTGACCAGGACACGGTGGGATGGGCTTGCAGGAGCCCAAGCCTGTCTCCCACAGTGCCCCTGCCTTGCCTTCCTTCGGGAGAGGGGAAACCGTCCTATCCAGCCCACCCTGCACCTACTAGGAGGTCATTGGAGCTGCCTCCATGGAAACGAGGTGGAGGACCCCCTGGGGTATGGATGTGGAGATCCCGCCATCCCCATCACGGTGCTGCCCTGGCCCTGCCACCTTGGTCTGGAACAAGGCCTCGGCTTCTGCCTTGCTGGTCCGGGCAATCTCTTCGTACCGGGCGCGGACCTCAGCGATGATGCCATCCAGGTCCAAGCAGCGGTTGTTGTCCATGGAGAGGACCACGGAAGTGTTGCTGACCTGGGTCTGGAGCTGGTGCAGCTCCTACAGAGAAGGCCAACTCAGTGTCCACCGTCCCCGGCTCCCTCTTCCCTTGGAACCCAGGGAGGGCACTGGGCAGGATACCTGAGTTTCTGCCCACACCCTGTCAGCTGGCCACCCTCATTTGTGCTGGGTGTACTGAGTGTGTCCTGCCCCCACAAGGGGCCCCATGTCCTCATCTGAACGTGAGGGCCATGGTTTTCCCCAAGGACTCTTGCAGCCTGGCCATGAGAGGGAGATGGCTGCGGGGCCCCAAATCACCTACCCCATCATTCCTTAAACCCACCCCACTCCTCTCACTCTTGCTCCCACTGTCCCCGCCATGCTGACCTCCTGGCCTTCCCTCAAAGGCAGCACACTCCCGGCTGCAGGCAGCAACCACTGCCTGAAATCCCAGAAACCTGTCTGTGGGGTGAACTTCCTCACCTCACTCAGATTTGATCTCCTAAATGAGGACTACCCTGACCAAATGAAATTGCCACCTGGGCCCCCTTTCCAATCCTCCTTCTCCTGTTCAAACCTTCCTTTTTTCCATATCATTTTTTACCTTCCTCTTTTCGTTGTGTGGTTTTGTCTGAGGGTTTATTTTTCTTTTTGTTTTGTTTTGTTTGGGTCAGAGTCTCACTCTGTCGCCCAGGTTGGAGTGCAGTGGCATGCTCACAGATGCCACAGCCTCCACCTGCTGGGCTCCGGCGATCCTTCCGCCTCAGCCTTCCAAGTAGCTGGAACTACAGGCACGTGTTACCACGCCCAGGTTATTTTTTATTTATTTATTGTAGAGACGAGGTCTCACCAAGTTGCCCGGGCTGGTCTCGAACCCCTGAGCTCAGGCAACCCTCTCACCTCAGCCTCCCAAGGTGCTGGGGTTACAGGCTTGCCCCGCTTGTCTTTGTCTGAGACAAGGCATCAATCACTCTGTCATCCAGGCTGGAGTGAAGTGGTGTGATCACGGTTCACGACAGCCTCAACTTCCCCGGGCTCAAGTGATCCTCTTGCTTCTGCCTCCTGAGTAGCCGGCATATACCACTATGTCTAGCTAACTTTTTTGTTGTTGTAGTGACGAGGTCTTGCTATGCTGTCCAGGCTATTCTCTAACTCCTGGCATCGAGTGATCACCCCATCTCAGCCTCCCAGGCGTGAGTCACTACACTGCCCAGCTGATCACCTTCTAATATACCATATAATTTCCTTATTTACTAAGTCTCTTGCTTATCATCTGTCTTTTAATGGAAAGCAAACTGTGACTTTTGTCTGCTTGCTTTGATGTGTCCCTAGAACCTTCCAATCCACTTAGTAAGTTCTCAGCAATTGGTTGTCAAATGACTGACTGAATGACCCGGAATCTAAGCCATTCTCGCGTGCTTCCCTCCTGGCTACTCTCCCCATGGCCACAGGAAGCCCACTCACTGTCCCCTCCCTTGGCTCCTGCCAAGGCAGGTCCTTACTTCCTCATACAGACACTTCAGGAAGCAGATGTACTCTCTAAGGGTCTCCAGCTTGGCTTCCAACTCCATCTTGCTCAGGAAAACCCCATCGGCATCCTGGGGACAGGGAGACAGAAGCTATGGAATCCCCACTCCCTCTTTGCAGGCCCTACTCAGGCTCAGGAATTCTGCTCACACTCTGCCCGACAGCCCCCCACCACTGTCCCCGGAGACCCCCCCCCCTTCCTCCTCCAGCCCTGCCCTGCCCTGCCCTCCCCTTTGCCCGACAGTGACCCACACCGCCTTCAGGAAGGCTTCCCTGATTCACCCCAACCAGTTCTGCTCCTTCCACTCCCTCCCCGCCCTCTCCTGCAGTGACATCAGAGGTTGCCAAGCCGTCCCTCAGTCAGATCTTGTCTTGGGGGCCCTGTGTCTAGGTAGATGTCCCATTCCCCTGGATGGGAGGCCCTGCAGGCAGAATGATGGCATGTCCTCAATCAAGGTCTCCTGCCCACCGTCCCCCCAGTCTAGGACTGGGCCCCGTGCACAGTGAGTGCTCAGAATGTAAGTGGAGCACTGGCCCCCACCCTCACCTTCTTGAGGACCACAAAGTCATTCTCGAGCGTGGCGCGCCTGTGGGCTTCCTGCTTGTACCTGCCGAGTGAACAGTAAAGGGCGCAGCCTGAGGCCCCGAGACCCAAGCCCAGGCCCCAGCCTCCAAACGTGACTGCCCTGAAAACGACTCCTTGCTGCATGATGACCCAAACGGGACACACGACCAGCTCCTTCCTCTCCCTTCCTGCCACGCCCTATGTCCCTGTGCCACTCTCTCTGCCCGCGTCTCCTAGATGACAACAACCACAGGCCATCACGGTTTATAAGGAAAATTCAAAGGCCTCTCCTCACAATTCACCTGAGCCAGGCAGTACGGGCTTTACCAGGGAGACTGGGTGACTTGGCCAAGACCCCACAGGTAATTACATAGCCAGAGTGAAGCTAACCCCGGTCTCCTGGCCCCAACCCTGGGCTCCTTCCAGAACCTTCCTTCCTCAACCTCACATCCCATCCTCCCAACAACCCTGAGAGGTAAGAAGGGCGGATGACATGTCCCAGTTTACAGATGTGGAAACCGAGGT
>CAUYQG010050819.1:0-26094 GCA_963574415.1 Tarsius wallacei | reverse complement strand
CTCACTCTGTCACCCAGACTGGAGTGCAGTGGCCGCTCCCGGCCACCGCAGCCTCGACCTGCTGGACTCCGGCGATCCTTCCGCCTCAGCCTTCCAAGTAGCTGGAACTACAGGCGCGCGCTACCACGCCCGGCTAATTTTATGGTTTATTGTAGAGATGAGGTCTTGCTTGCCCAAGCGGGTCTCGAACCCGCGGGCTCAGGCAATCCACTCACCTCAGCCTTCCAAAGGCGCGAGATTACAGGCTGAGCCACCGAGCCCTGCTAATATACAATTTTTAAAATTGTGATATTGAGGGGTACAGTTAAGGGTTAGGTACACAAATATGTCTCGTTCAGGCACCCTTGTTGATAAGAAGTGTCCCCCCATCCCCAGACAGGTATTTACTGCCATTAATCCCTTCCCCTATCCCTCCCACCCCCACATCATTTCCCACCACTGTCAGTCATTTTCTTGTGGTAATACGTCCACATTTTTAAAATAAAAAATAAATTTATAAGATTCAGGTTGACATATCAAAAAAAAAAAAATCCTGGAGCAGCCAGCTCAAGGTTACCCAAGCACATCTCATCATGACAATCTCCACTCATCTGCTTCTCCAGAGTCCAAGTCATTTGATTCCTTCTCATAACTATATTTATTGCTGTACTCAGGTTTTGCAATCCTGATTTCTTGGAAGCCAAACCACATACATTTGGTTCAATTTCTTTCCTTTTAATTTTGCTTTTAAGTTTCACTGAAAGGCTCTGCAGATTCAACACTACTCAGAATAAAAGAGACTTTTGATGATTTTTACTGAATTACTTCAGGCAGAAGAAAAGTGTCTGATTATCTTCTATAGCTAGCTTACTTTATCTTATGAAATGTAGTCTATTGATTATTGCAATAAGATTCAAGCACTTATTAACTACTACTCTGTTGGGGGATGGGAAAGAAAACAGTGAAATACCATGAAGATTAATTATATAGCATAATGTTCTGTTAATTGAGTTTTTAAATAGTTTTTTGATTAACAAGGATATTATCTTCCCATTTGGGATGCTATTTCATATGCCGACACCATCTCAAAATGATTCTTATAAGAAAAACTCCCATGTTCTTATGAGATTTTCTTTTTTATACTAATATTGAGGTTGAAAATCCCCCTTAGGCCAAATAGGTTAACATGCAAAAATTAATGGAAGACAATTGGAATTACTGTACAAAAGAGAAAATGAAGATAGATGATAAGATTGTGTTTAAAAGCTGCCACAAGTGATGATAAACTACTCGGAGAAGCACCCAGAAGAAAGAAAAAGTCATTACTCATATTAACAACCGCATGTTCCTTAGACTCTTTTTATCCACAAAACTTCAGGATACTGAGTCAAGAAAAATTGTGTGATAATAAAATCAAGAATGACTCCAGGCAAGCCAACCATGGGGAGTTGGATTGAATTCACCATCAATTATCTTTTTTTTTAATTGTGCTTATCTCATTATAGTTGGGAACAAGGTTTATTTTCTACTTAAATATATCTTCAACCTTACAACTGTTAATGAAAAATAAAACCAACATTCAATTGTGAATCTAGACTTTCAAATCATTTGCCATATGAAACCATACTTAGTTTTCTACTTCTGCAAAACCTACAATGAGAAGGAAAGGTATGCTGACTTATTTCTCTTGCTATGAGAGTAGTACATATTTGTTGCAAAAAAAATCATTTTAAATACAGAAAAGCAAAATGAGTTATAAAATGTTCTCAGCCAGAAAAAACTGCTGTTCATGTCTTTTAAAGAAAAAGGCATAGAGCATGGATAAATCTGTTTGTTTCTTAACAGAATTGTGATATATTCTACCAAGCTATTCTGTAACCAGATCTTTATTTAATAACATCATGTGTAATAACAGGAATATCTTCCTAATTTTCTTCTAAAATACCATATTTCCAATGACTGCATAATATTCCCTTGTATGACTCTTCTAGAACTTACTAATTAATCTCCTATTATTAGACCTTTAGTTGTTAGCAAATTGTCACTATTTTAAATTGTATGTACTCTCTTATCGCATATATAATACATAGTATCCCTATAAGCATATTTACAGAGATAGGCATCAGTATAGATATATGATTAGACAAAATCCATATCATAAACTATATACAGCATGTTATGTTTTCTAAAGACAGTTATATAATTGTATACATAAATATATTGAAAGAATATACACAAAATGTTCGTAATAGTTATCTCTGTCTAGTGGAATTAAGGGAGGTTTTTTTTTTAACCTTTATAATTATTTTCAAATTATAATATGTACCACTTGTATAATAAAAAGAGAAAATACAAAACTGTACATGCAATAGTATTACAGGTTGTATCCTCCAGAAAAAATGCATAGAGAAAATACTACAAAGATTTATGCAAAATTTTGATAATTATTATTCCTGACTGGAGAGATTATATGTCATCTTTATTCTTTATGTTAGACCCATGATTTATCTGTTCCTCTGTATAATAATTGATCATTCATGGTAAGAAAAACACAAGACAAAAAATTACCTTGCAAACAGGATGAGATATATTCCAAAGTCAACCATCAGAAAATATTTGGTGTCAAAGTTCCCTCACTCTGGTGTTCTGAGTCACAGCTGATCAGGAGCTAATCACTTGACTATACAAATGTGACCCATATTCATTTCTCACCCTAAAAAGCAGTTCATTATGGAGCAGGCGCTCCTTTTGCCCCAGCCAGGGTGAGTGCCCGGTTCAGAGTGCACAAATCATACACGTGGCAGCCTTGCTGGGCGTGTCCGCAGACATGACCAGCCCAAGTGATGCCCGTACAGGAAAACAGGCGACCTATCTGCCGCTGAAAGCCCACTTCACAACGGTGCGTTCAAACCTCTGAGAACAAGGCATTTGTTTCTGACAGCTTCAAGGGAGCAGGGCTGTGATCCACTTCTCCTGTTTGCAAAAGCTCTCCTCTCAAAGGCATGAGAGTTGGGAGTGGTGGGTGGTGAGGAGCCAGGGGTGGAG
This sequence comes from Tarsius wallacei, assembly GCA_963574415.1. Classification (NCBI taxonomy): domain Eukaryota; kingdom Metazoa; phylum Chordata; class Mammalia; order Primates; family Tarsiidae; genus Tarsius; species Tarsius wallacei. The sequence goes on along the minus strand of CAUYQG010050819.1, from coordinate 23,070 downwards.
GCAAGAGAGAGAAAGCCCTGGGGGACAGCTCTGCCCTGATGTAGGTTTTACAGGGAAGAATAGAAGGAGGACACGTGCTGACCTGATCACGGGATGAAGCTAAAGCTGTCTGAGCAACATTTTAGTATTGCAGAATAGTTGCCCAGTTATTAATTCTAGTAAAAGTTGCCGTTTGTGGCCCATTATTAGAAGCCTAAAACTGTGTTAAACACTCTGCATGCCATGATGTATTTAATCCTCCTAAGAGACCCATGAGGAAGACACTATGTTCCTCAATTTACAAATAAAGAAACCGAGGCACAGAGAAACTAAATATCTTTATTTGTGAGGTTGAACTATGTGAGATAAACTTATGCTAAAAAAATTATTTGTTGTTTAACTGAAATTCAAACTGAGCTGGATGTTCTGCATTTTTTCCTGCAGACATGATTTGTTTGGCTCAAACTTGTTTCCTTTAAAAAGTAGAATCAAACACCTGCAGGTGGGCGTGCCATCTCCAGCTCCCCAGCATCCCTGGCTCCTTTCCCTCATTCCCAAGCCTGCCTGGCCCCTGAGGCGCAGGAGTTCTCACCTCTGTTTTAATGCTTGGAGAGTGACAGGTGTCACAAAATGGTATAAAGTGCTGGGCAGTGCAAAGGTGGTTTCCAGCTGGAGACTCCATGGAAACAGCCGGAGGAAAGGAACACTGTGATTTAGCTCCTTACCGTTTTATTCCCCTGAGTATAGAAACATGCGTGTGTGGCAGGGCTCATGCCTGTAATCCCAGCACCTTGGGAGACTGAGGTGGGGAGATCGCTTGAGCCCAGGAGTTCGAGACCAGCCTAGGCAACATAGTGAGACCAGCAATTCGATGGGCATGGTGATGCACACCTGTAGTCCCAGCTACTCCAGAGGTTGATCCCAGAAGGTTGGGACTGTGGTGAGCCACGATCGTACCACTGCACTCCAGCTCGGACGACAGAGCAAGACCTCAACTCAAAAAGAAAGAGAGAAAAGAAGTATGCTGTGCTGATGACATTCATTCATTCATCCAACATGTCTGCTGAGCGTCTACTGGGTTCCAGGCACTGTTCTGGGTGCTGAGGAATAGATTGATGAGTAAGATAGACAAAACCTCTGCCTTCAACAATTTTGTATTCAAGTGAGACTGATGGTCGATTAAGAAGTAGCCAACCAATTGCCAGGGAGTGGAAAGTACTATGAAGACAAACCAAGCAGCCGGAGAAGGGGTAGAGAATGGGGGGTGAGGACGGCCTTTTCATGAAGGTCTCAGCTAGCCTCTTTGAGGTTGAGACCTGACCAGCAGGAGCAAAGTGAAGGAGTCAGCAGTGAAAAAGAGAGTGAAGAGCTTTCCTGCAGCAAGCACAGCAAGTGCAAAGGTCCTGAGGCCGGAATGGACTCCATGTGCACAGGAAACAATGAGGAGGCAGGAGCAGCAGGAGCACAGGAGACAGAAGGCCAGGGAGGTCAGAAAGGTCAAGAGGGTAGTGAGTACCAGCCAGAAAGGGCCTTTGCATGCACGGCCAGTGAAGTGAGTGCTAAAATACGACTGACTCCTTGGAGTTCTCATTGCTGTTCAATTCATTTCTTCATGTAAAGTGATCACAAGGCTACATGAAAAGTTCTATGTACAAAGATACTCTTATTATCCGTTGTTCAGTAAATTGTTTTTATTGAATGAGCTAAATTAATATATATTCTATAGACTTAAGAGTCCATTGGCAGGGAAAACCATCTTTCTTGGCACACTATATGATTTTGTTTGGATGTATAAGCTCTGCCTTAAACGACACAGGGATTTACGCAGGGTGGCCCTTTGGCAAGCCAGCCTCAGTGGTGACTTCTCACCTTATGACTTCCACCTCTCCCCTAATTCCCCTGCTACCATCCCCTCCACCGTGTCTTCCTGCAATCTGACCCTCTCTGGTTGCCCTCTGCAGATAAAACTGTGAAGCTGTGGAAGGTCAGCGAGCGCGACAAGAGGCCCGAAGGCTACAATCTGAAGGATGAGGAGGGCCGGCTCAGGGACCCTGCCACCATCACAACCCTTCGGGTGAGCACCGAGGCTGCCCTGGCCACCACCAGGGCCAGGGAGGTCCTCTGAGACCAGCTGCATGCCGGCTGCTGCTGCAGGTTGCAACCCCAGAGTGCAAGTGAGGAAACCTAGGCAGAGCCTCTACCTGTCCATCTCTGATGGCAGACGGAGGAGCAGGAGTGATGCCAAGCCCTGATGATGGCAGGGCCAGGCTTGTTCTTCTGTCCCTGAGGACTTGCCCACATGACCTCTGCCAGACACCACTAGAGTCTTAGCCTAGTATGTCTTGAGCACTTTGTGTCCTCAGTGTGCAGAGATGAGAATGGTCAGATGGGAGGCTGAAGTCTTGTGATTCAGAATACAAACTTCAAAGCCTAAGTGACCTGGATTCAAGTTCTGTCACTTACCAGAGGCTCACATAGTCACTTAACCTTTTGGAACTCACATAGTCACTTAACCTTTTGGAGCATGCAAGTTAGCTGTCCTTTCTCCGTCTGCAAAATAATGACCACAATACCTACTGCTTCATGAGGATAGAAGGTGAGAAGGATGGAAAGCCCTTTCTCTCAGACTGGTTCTCAGTACCTGGGCTCTACTCTCTGTCTGCGAAGCTTCCCTCCTGCCCTTCAGAAAGGCATGGTCAGATAAGGAGAGAGGACTTATAAGACCAATGTACAATGACTGGATCTAGGACACTCCATAGAGAGAGACAAACGCATTGAGAGGGTGTCAGAGAGTTGTGGTTTGGTCAAAGAAGGAAGAAATTCGTTTGGTCCTGGGAGACCAGGGAAGGCCTCACAGGGAAATTGTTTGAAATGGGTTTCTAAAAGTGGACTTTTAAGGGTGGGCTCCTAGACACAGGGTGAAGTGGCTTAGTACTGGATGACGGTTTCGTTTTGAACATGTTCAATGTGAGCAATAAAGCAGGCACATGTTGGGACCAGCCCTAGCCCAAGGGGCTTTCACAGCTGTGTAAAAGATGTGATTTCAGACACCAGCTGCTCTAGTGCACACCAAAAACTGAGAAGGTAGACTATGAAGTGTATCTGGGGGAAAGAGTTTCTCGCCCCGGGCTGGAAGGCAGCAAGTGGGAATTAGATGGTCACTGTATGCCGATTAGCTCACTTGTTTGTTTATTCATTAATTCATTTGTGTATTTGTTCATCTGTACATTCAGCAGATGCTTTTTGAACACAGTTTCTTTGCCAGCCTCCATGCCAGGCCGTTGGGTGTGCGCACCACACTGACAGGCACTTATCTTCAGATGCACTCTTTCTGAGCCAGCAAGCACTGGCTGTTCTCTTTCTTCTCGTCAGCCTGTGCCTTCCACCCTGGACAACAGCATGGGAGAAGAGTCCTAGACCCAGCCTGGATGCTTGAAAGGGGCAGAGGCTGTGGGACTGGAGAGTCGGGCCTGAGTTGTGTGTAGACAGTCCAGCTTGGGCTAGGGTTCTGCCTCCATTACTTTCTGTCTGGTGACCTTGGCTAGGACAGTCAGCATTATTCACCAACAGGGACACATTCTGAGAAATGTGCCATGAGGTGATTCTGCCCATGCAAACAACCTAGAGTATGCTACACAAACCTAGTTGGCACAGCCTGCCACACACCTGGGCTGTATTGTGCCCTATTGCTTGTAGACTACAGACCTGCACAGCTTGTGACTGTATTGAATACTGTAGGCAGCTATAACAAAATAGTAAGTATTTATGTGTCCAAACATAGAAAGGGCACTATAAAAATACAGTATTGTGAGCTTGTGGGACCACCGTGGCATATGTGGCCTGTGGTTGATTGAAACGTCACTGTGGAAAAAAGAAAAAGAAAAAAGAAATGTCACTGTGTGTCACATAACTGTGAGTATCTTGTGCCTCCAGTATCTCCCTGTGTGACAGGGATGCCGATAGGTGCTACTTAGGGGATTGCTGTGAGGATTCAGTAATATGTCATGTGTAGGAAAGAACCTAGCTGCTGTGGTACTGGCTCACAGAAAGCACTTCATGTTAGTCCCTGCTGTTGTTTTAGTATTCATGTCATCATCATCATGGCCATTATTGTCCCTGACTGATAGTGGGCATATATATGAGAAAATTCATATTATTTTTCTTTTTATGTTTTTTGTGCTGTTGTATTCATTCTACAAGCAACTCACCAATACCTGCTAAGTGGCAGACACTGTGCTGGTGATGCCACAGGACTAAGACACATCTTTTGCCCTCAGGACACTGCAGTCCTGTAGGAAACAAATGGCTTAGGTACCGCTGAAGGCTGTATGCTGTGAACTCCTGCCCAGGCCTCACCTTGCCCTCGCTTGCTGTGTGGACAGAATTTCTTTGAGGCCATCTGTGGACCCTACTGTGGATCCTCCTGTCCGTGGCATCCTGTGGGTGTCATGTATTTGGAGACTCCTATCCCTATAGTGAGGAGGACAGAAGGCCTATTGAAGTCCCTCAAGAGCAGAGGTGCTCCCTGTGGCACCGCAGTGACGCTGATGACATGGGTTTCACAGTAAATGCAAAGGGAGGTCAGCTAGGAGTTGGAAAATCCCATTTCTGGTTCTTGCTTTCTTTTTAACCAGCTGTGACCCTGGCTGATGAGTCACATTTCTTCCCTCCCAGGCTAGTTTCTACACTGTCAAGCAGAGGACTGAAAAATGCCCATTCCCAGGCCCATCCCCAATGAGGTAGTCCAGAGGAACCTGCATTTCCAACCCTTGCCCCTGCTAGCTACGTCGAGGAGTCTGTGGTCACTGGACTCCATCATCCTGATCACCCCTTGGAGCTGCTGTTTTCATGCGCTTCTGTTATTTTTCAATTATTATTAGAGTTCTTTTACCAACTGGGGAGACATATTTGCTATATAACTACAAATACCTGCCAGTGTCTTGATCACACCTCCTCTCCCTTCCTAGGTTTTAAATATTCTGCACTTCTGTAAGAACCAGAAATGGGATTTTCCAACTCCTAGCATTCCACATCCTTGCATTCCTTCAATGCAGACCTAAAAAGGCTGGCATCATTTCCTTTTTGATCTCAGTGGTAAGAAATGAAAAAAGCCAGGCAGCCCTGAAGACTGTACATTCCAAACAATGACTCCAACAGAGGATAAGCTGACGCAATGCGAATCAGACTGCAATTTACTAACATGCTCTGCTCTTGAAATTTGCATTGCCAGCAATGGTGTCTTTCTTCCTTCTCTCTGTGCAATGATTACCTCTTGCTCACTTTCACAGTTTCCGGTTCCACGTGGGTCTTGAGAGGGAGAACGTTTAATAATGCCCGACAGCTAATTAATCCTCACTGAATAATAAACCTATTTGTTCCAGTGCTGAGAGGCTCAGCTTTTCAAAGCAAAACTGTGACTACACTCTTGCATAGAAGATAGTCTTTCAAATCCAATCACCTGTTAGTCAAAGAGCCTACAGAAGCGCTTCTATGAAAACTTGCTCACTATCATAGCATTCAAAGCAATAACCATGACGATAATTTAATAATACCACCTTATATTTGTAACGTACCACTTACATCGCAAAGTGTTTTCTCACCGAGTCCCTTGACCCATTTTTAGAACAGCCGGTACAGAGGGCAGGATAGAAAATTTGGCAGTTGAAAATGCAGGTGTCTAGTATTTATCAATCATTTCCCATGTCCCATGCACCATGCTGCATGCTCTGCCAACAGTAGCTACCTCAAAAGATGTAACTCCCTGTTAAAATACCCCTTTAACAGATGAGGCCCAAGAGTATGCAGGACTGATAACCAAGCCTTGATTTACTTTGCTCTGGGACCTGCACCCTTAAGCCTGATGCAGCCTCAAAGAGTAAAAGCAACTTGCCCAGTGGTCCTTAAACGGGTGATTCCAGAGCTGGGCCTAAAAATCAAGACCTATGGCTTTTAAAGTTAGACACATACATGTGAGCATTTGAAAAGTTTGTCTTAATAATTAATGCCATTATTATTCCAGGCCAGGGAATCAATATTTCTGTCTCTCTCTCTCTCCCCTCTCTCCCCTCCCCCTCTACCTCCTTCCCTCCCTCCCTCTCTCACTCACACACACACACACACACACATACACACACTCTCTCTCTCTCTCTCTCTCACCCCCCCCCACACACACACGCTCTCTCTCTCTCTCTCACACTCACACATTCACACACCTTGAGTTTCCAGATCCCTAACTTGAGCATGGAGAAGCAAAAGCATTGAGGTCTTGTATAGATCCACTTAGCACTTAGCAAGATCCCCCATGCCCTTCTTCCCCCACCCTCAAATACCCAGGGGAAATGGCCCTCGGAGCCCTTTCTAGGCAACGGGAGGTTGCTCAGGTGACTTTGTCAGCCTGGGATGGGAGCTGGTTGTGAGAAATCACACTTAGCAGACTTCTCCCTACAGACTGGGCCTGGAGGTGTTATTTTCCTCATTGTGCTTAGCTACCAATGCCCTGAAAACCAGAGCCAGATCGGAATTTGCTTTTTTTGCCTGTTATAGAGTCTAGAAGGTGTGTGCTCCCAAGCTGTGACTTGTCATAGCCTTCTCCCAAATGAAGATATAACGAGTTCAAGTTTTTCAGTGGATTTGATCCAAACCTGCCTCACAACTAAAACAAATCCTAAGACTAGCTGCCGTTGATTGAGTGCTTACTCTGTGCTACATGCTAGATCTCGTACCTCGATATCACTTAGTCCTCACAATAACTGTCAGGTGGGCCTGTGGTTCTCTCCAGGTCACCCAAAGCTGCAGCCCCACCCTCATGTGAGTCCTGCTCAGGTGCCACCCTGGGAGAGACCTTCCTGGAACACCCTCTGGAAGTAGCACACGCCTGTCTTCCCAGACACTCTCTCTGCCTTTTTCCTTGGCTCTTGCAGCTCATGTATCATTTGTTCATCGTCTTCTCCCCCAACTCCTCCCACTCCAGCAGGGACTCTGTTTCATTCTCCCTCATACCTTCCGCACCCAGGACATTGTGGGGCCTGTGGCTAGACTCAGTAGATCGTTGTCAAGTGAATGGATGACAGACACAGAAGCTGAGTTTGAGGCAGGTGAGAGGTTTGCCCAAAACCTCATGGCTGAAAAAGGGCAGAGCTGGGATTCAGACCTCGTGCACTGGACCCCAAACCTGATGGTTTTTATTCTTATTCTCCACAGTGTCTGCTTTCTAAGAAAATATTAATTCCTGGCCATGGAGTAGAGTGTTTTGTTATTGTTTGTGTCTCAGAATTCTTTATCAAGATTTTCTTACCATGTGAACTTGACTTTGGAGGGTAGAGGGTGAGTGCTGCAGAGGTGAGTCTGCTCCAGGGCTGGTGTATGAGGGATGCAGGTTTGTAGAGGAAATACCAAACGGCATTGTGTTTTACACACGTGTCTCCTGCTGGGGAATGCCTCTGTCCCAGCTCAGCTCAAGATGCACACATTCTTGGGACTCTCCGGAGCTCACTTTTCCACATAAATGACCCTGATGTTTGCAAATCCCACTGGTGGCTGTGTAGACACCCCCATGGCCATGGTCTAAGACACTGGCAAACTGGTGCCAGCACTTCCCGGCTCTGACTCCTGAAAGGGAACTTCTTGAGGGTTATTGCTTAATGGGTCATGAGACTAGGCAGCCTGACTAGAAAGACTAGCGAGTTTTTCCAAAAGAGAGATCCTTTAAGCGAAACCTCAGTTTAACCACCTGAGCTGTATTCTAAAGAGCTGATTAAACCGACCACTGGCTTAAGTTCACTAGTAATATCAACTGTATTTACTCAGCCCTTCTCAGTGGCAGGCTTGGGGCTGAGCAGTTGAAGTGCATTTTACAATTCTCTTTATCACAATCCTGTGACTTAAGCATCCTCCCCATTTTGCAGATGTATAAACAGAGGTTCAGAGAGGTAAGTACTGGCTTACAGCCTCATGGCTAATAAGCGGCAAAGCCAAGGATGAAGGCCAGGTCTGTGTGATCCCAGAGCTGTTGTTCTTCCCCGTGATGCAGGACTGTCCATGGTATGGTCCTGACTTTAGACAACAGGGAGAACACAGCATCTGACAAATGGGACATTCTAGTGTCCTTTTTAATCTAATTTATTGAGTGTCTGCTATGTGCCAGGCCCGGTACTAAGCGCATAGTGCAAAACGGGTCTTACAAAGATGGATGAAACAAACTCTGTGACCTCAAATGGCAGGAAGGAAACAAGTTGTGAGTGACTGTAACATGAAATTACTTCCTGCAGTGGTTCTCAAGTGACAGTATGCACCTGGCCACCCGGGAGGCCTTTTAGAACACAATTGCTGCCTCATCACTGGGGGTTTTGGTACAGAAGGCCTGAGTTAGACCCAGGAAATGACATCTGTGATAAGATCCCTCCTGGAAGACACCCAGGTGATTCTAGCGCAGGTGGCCCCTTGCCTGGCTGAGGTTGAGTGTCCTGAGATAAGCTATGAATATCACCTTGGTCATTCAGAAGGAGCACACAGGGAGGAAATGCAGGGTCAAGATAGAATTTTTTTAGATGCCTCTGGAAGAACATATGGACTTTCCTTCTGGGTATCGCATTCATGATCCCTGGGATTCTTCACAGCATGTAGGACGTTCATGGCCTTCTCCTTCTTGGTGGTGTGGAGTGGCTGTTCTGTTTATAGAAGAGGGTGACTGGGGCTCTGAGGGGCCAGGTGTCTCATCCAGAGTCACACGGCTAGAAAGAGGTACAACTGGAAATCCAACATTTTCACCTTGCTTGGTGGTACCCATAAGAGGATGGGCCACCCCGGCCAAGTTCAGGGTCGGTTCCTGGTTGCTTCAGGACAAGCCTTCACTGCCCAGTCTTTCATTTGGGTGGATGCGTGGACCATTGCAGCCTCTCAGGACACAGATACAGCCTTCCTCTAATCACTTTTAATTTTTTAGACTTCATTTTGTGATTTATGGCTGTTCTGGGAGCTTCCCACCCGGTCCTTTTATGGTTTCATCTTCCCTTTCCTCATATTTGTCGAAAATAACAATGGAGTGTTTAGCTACTGCAGTGAAATCAATCAAGCCTATTCCACATTCACAGGCTTGCAGTGGCCCCGACAGCCCCGGATTAGATTAACTCTGTGCATGTGTCACTCCGTTGTGGGTGATTTCTCAGCCGTTGCTGGTCCTCCCCCGCCTCGCAGGTGGATATTGAGATCTCCAGTGATTGACTGTGCCGGGAACGGATGCTGGCATGCGATGTGTGTAACTCAGCAGGGTGCACAGGCACGGTGTTTATGAAAATACATAATAATTTCTGTTACTGTTATTGATTGTCACCATTATCTGATTGCATCTGTCTGTGCCGTGGGGTTTGGTTATGGGATCAGAGGCACTCCAAGAATTCAGGCGCTGTCCTCACCGACAGGCCTCTGTTTTGGCATGTGTCGCCTTTGGGGGACGAAGGCTGTGGATGTTCCTGTTCTGTTCGTTGACTGATTTTTTGGCAAATGTTCAAAGAAACAGTGATAGTTGTATACAGCATGAACCAAAGGTACTGATTCAATTGGAATTATAAGAGCAACTAACGTTTCTCGAGCATTCTCTGTGTTCCAAGGGCATTTTGCATACGTCAGCTAATTTAATCTTCAAGATAAACCTAGAATGCAGACACTGATCTTGTCCTTATTTTTGAAATGTGCTACCTGAAGCCAGCAAGTTTAAGGAACTTGCATAAGTCACGCAGCTCGTAGGCGGTAGTGCTCGGTCTTGAACTTATGTCTTTATGATTCCAAAGCCCAGACTGTCATTCACCTCCTGTATTGAAGTAGAATGCCTCATATAAGCAGCCAGTATTCAGTGTCAGCCAGGACTCAGGTGAGTCAGCAGGGCTGGAGAACAACTTGTCAAGGAGACTGTAGAAGTTTTGGGTGCCCTGGGCGTAGGTGGACTTTCTGCTTTGCTTTGGAGGAAGGTGGGACAGGAAGGGGATATGGCTCACCAAACCTGAATGATCAGCAGACTCTGGGAACATCTGAGCCATTCCCAAGTGAATGACTCAGAATCTCCAGGAGCAAGGCCAAGGCGTCCACTGCATTTCCCAGCTGTGTCCCTGGCAGATTTGAAGGTCAGCTGGCTTGAGATCCATTGGCATCGTGACCTCAAAGGTCCACTCCAAAGTGGAGAGTCTCTGACTGAATTTTTTAAATGTCTTCCTTTTTTCCCCTTCTCTCACACCTCAAGGTTCTATCTAGATCAGTCTGAGGGCAACATTATTGTCAGAACATGATTGCCTTTACCCTCAGTGCAGGATTCAGTTTGGAGTGAGCGTCCATGACAACACTGGCTGTGGCTGAGTGTGAACTGCTAGTGTCTTGTACAACTCTGCTTGGTTCCTCTCCATGGTCCTGCCATGGGGACAGCCTGCCTAATAGCCACTATGCTATAATAGTAAGACTACTGCAGACATTTGCTAAATGCATGACACATGCCAGGCCCTCTGCTCAGCAAGCTACCATCTCACTGTGCCCAACATGGCTTCAGTTGTTATTCTCAGTTGACAGAAGAGGACATTTAATTCAGAAAGCTGCAACAACTTGCCTAAGTCAACAGCTACTAAGTGGCAGAGTCATGTTTTTAACCAGATTCAGCCTGACTCCAAAGTCTGTGCTCTTTGGCTAGGCATGGTGACTCACACCTATTATCCCAGTGTTTTGGGAGTTTGAGGATTGTTTGAGGTCAGGAGTTCAGCCTGGGCAACATAGTGAGATCCGGCCTCTACAAAAAATAAAAATAAAAAAATTAGCCAGGTATGGTGGTACATACCTGTAGTCCCAGCTAGCTACTCGGGTGTCTGAGGCAGAAGGATTGCCTAAGCCCAGAGTTTGAGGCTGCATTGAGTATGATCATACCTCTGCACTCCACCCTGGGTAACAGAATGAGATCCCATGTCCAAAAAATAAAAATTCTGTGCTCTTAACAGTATGCTACAGAGTCTCCAGAAAAAGGGGCAAATCTCAACCTTCATCTGCAAAGTGGAAATAATTATATATTCTTGCAAAGGTCAGACAGATAAAGTAATGAGTTGAAGTGTCTAGCTTAGTGCCTTGCCTTCAGTAGATGCTCAGTGTATGGAAGTACCTTCTCCTCCCCCTTCCACCTTGTCTTTCACCAGGAGGCTGGGAGGTTCAGGCGAGCCTGGTGAATATACCGAAATGCTCAAAGCAGTACTCCATATGGAGACAGCAATCCATTATGGTTTTGTGTGGCGCCTGTGTTTGTACAGCTCTCCTCAGCTGCCTTGGGTTGAAAGTGCATTCACTGACAATAAAATGCTTTCTTTCATCTCAAAAGTACGTTTGTTCTGCTGCGCTTACCATGTATTAATTAGGCCCCACATAAATACAAATATAAGCAGAATCCTCTACCTGGCTTAGGATCGAGCTCTCTTTGTTTCTTGCTCCCAACCCTTTGGCCTCTTCAATGTGATGGGAACTGATCAAGGACGCTCCTGTAGTCCACACGACAGCGGTGGGACAATGTGGGAGTCCACTCGTGTCAGAAAGAGAAGGTCAGACTGTTTCCATGGACTCTGGTATGGTTCATCTTGAGATTCCCTGACCATGGGCCAGACAGCATTCCAGACTGGGCCCCATGCTGTCTTCCTAGTCTTGGTCACCATATGGTCTGAATGTCAGAATTGTGGAAGGTTGGCCAGGATGGCGCAGGCTGCTGGCCTTTGTCAGGCTTTGTAAGCATGGATCCAGCCATTGTCTCAAGCCTGATTCATGCTGACCCAGATAGGGTTTTCTCAAAAGAGATGTTCTTGTGATTCGTCCACCTTTTTGTTTAAAGGCTGTCTGCATACTTTTTTAAAAAGTGGAATATCGAAGATAATTGAGGGGGGTAAAATATCTCTATTTTCTGAATATTTCAAATGAATTATGTATGTAACAAGAAAGACATTGTCCCCATACCAGGCGCCTGCTCTGAAGTGTGAGCTCACTCTGCTGGAGTGAAGGGAGTGAGCCTCCTGACCCTCCTGTGCGGGCGTGAGCATGTGCGGGCATGCACATGGGACACAGCACCCAAGCAGTACATGGCTCAAGAAAACTAACACGTAACTTGGCCTATAACTGACTTTTATTTGTTTTTCAACTAGATTTTCTGACCAGGAGATCAAAAATATGTGCTTAGATCACTTTTTGTTACTAGGTTATGCAAATAACCAATTTGAAATAAACAGAGAATGTCTAGGTCCTCTGCTCGTTATACACGGATTTTTGTAGAAAATAATTAACGCAATGGATTTGGAATCAAATTCAATAGAGGACATGATTACTTTGATCCTAGCACGTTGCAAACCAGGCTTCAACTGATGCATGGATATATGCATATTAAAATACCAGTCCTTACTGGAGAAAATAAGATTTTCCATATTTTCCTAGGGGGTAGTATGTATAGCAAGATACTTTCTTTTCTTTGATGCATAAAAGCAAAAAAAAATGGTCAGAGGCAAACTTTTATAAGGGTAATTTTATGTTTAAAAAAATACTATTTTCAACAGGAAAAATATTTATTCTCTGATTTTCTTAAATGGTTGAACCACAAGGGAAGAAATTTTGTATATAAAACATGTTAGATTTGTGTTTGTTTGGGTGGATGGAGGAGAGTGGGTCACACTAGACATGTGTTGTTGTGATCAGATGGGCTTGTTTTCTTTACCAGATAAACATTAAAAACAGTGGTACATACTCTCTCGCTCTCTCTCGCTCTCTCTCTCTCTCTCTCTCTCTCTCTCTGTCTCTCACATACACACACACACACACACACACACACAAATGTTTCTTGCTTAAGTAATCTGGGAAACCCAAGTTTGAACACATATAAACAAATGTATTAGCCTCAAGCTCTCTGGGAACATTTATACTAATGTGGAATATGGAATCCAAGACAGATGTATGGCATACAGTGTTTTCCATCAAACTTATTTGACCGTAAAGAACCCTTTTCTCAATTCAAGGGATTACTGTTCCCTAGAACATTTTGCCCAAAATGTGGTCCCTGGCCCATGCCAGTCCACAGCAAAGTAAGGAGCTTGCACTAGAATGTGGGTCTTGTTTGTCACTGTATGATTGTATTTTCTATAGCAAGACTTTCTTGTATTTTCCACAGTAAGACTTTCTCAATGGATGAAGCAATGCACAGATTCTGGCTTGAGCTCCTTTGTCTTGTGAGGGACCAAAAACCAACAGTTCATCCATTTGTACTTTGAGTAGCATGGCAGTAGACCCTACTTTGGGAAATGCTGGCTGAAAGAATTGAGTCAGTGACCAGGAGTTACCTCTGGCAGCATCTTCCCTTTGCCCTGACTGTCTTCCAGTCACAGAATTCTCATGTGGTAAAAAAACAAACAAACAAACAAAAAAACCTTTATGAGAACCTCCCTCCTTCCTGACATTCAAGAGTATTAGCGTCAACTGAGAGCTTGCTCTAGTGCCTGACACCATGCCAGGCATTTCACATACTTCCCTCTGTGACCACCAACCCTGAGCACTGTTAATGCCATTTCACAGAGGAGGAGACTGTTCTCCACAGAAAGAGCAATTTGTGAGGGAGTCATCACTCCACTGGCAAGTGGCAGAACCACAGTCACTGCTGCCTGAGTGCAGAGCCTCACACTTACCCACTGTGTCATCTGGCCACCCAAGAGCAATGTTTTTCACCTGCCTGAACCATGGAAGCATTATCCTCCGTTAGAGACTTCCTGAGGCAGAAATGGCCTGTCAGACAATCTAAAAACATCAATGTTCACAAACATTCCCTTCTGTCTAGGCTAATGCCCATCTGACCTACCATTTTGAAAGAGAAGCTTTCCACACACATAGTCAAGATGGACATGTGTGGTCCCTGATCTCTGGGGCTTCAGTTTGAAGCTGGAGCTTTCATTTGAAAATAGTGACAACCTCACCTTCATACGCCTGTACATGACATTACCGTCAGTGCTGTTGTGTACTTAGAAACTGCTGGAGTTCCTTTGCTACACTTTTGTTTTTGCAGTGTAATCCCACTTCCTCTCATTATTTTCAGGAATGGAGTTCCACAATTAAATAAGGACATCGTTTAATGTAGAACATCCAGACATGAGGTACAAAGTCATCCAGTAATCTTACTGGTTCAGTACCAAACATGCAGATGTTTAGAAACTTCCAAAAGCCTGATTTGTTAAAAAAATCATCTGCTTTTCATATCCGAAGAGCATCTGAGAAAAGCATCCTATGGGGAAATGCGATTGTCAGTGCAGACAGGATCTCAGAAGTCACAAGGTTAAAGAAGAAGACAGAAGCTGCGCTTGGTTACCGTTGTTCCTTCCCATAGTCAAGTCATCCGTGGAGATGGATCTGCAGATGACTGTCCCGCCAGGCCACATCAGATACATCTTGCCCTCCTTGATGGTCCAACCAGTTAGGAATGTAGGCACCAGCTAGGTTTCTTGCTTATTCATCTCTTCATGAATCCAGAGCACTTACTGAGTCCCTACTGAAAGCAGACACTGTGGTAAACCCTAGAGATGCTGCAGGAGGAGAGGCCTGGCTTCTGGCCTCATGAAACTTGCAGCCTCTTGTGGTTGGAAAGGGTGTCAGGCAAATGCCCCTAGTATAAGTTGCTGCCCTGGGGCCTTCAGAGGAGAGGCATGGATGCAGAGGAAGGTGGGGAATTGTTTCCTGAGCAATTAATGTTTAAGTCAAAGCAGGAGGTAAGAAACGGAACTGAAAGAGCATCCAGCAGAGGAAGTGCTGAGGACAAAGGCCATCAGGTGGGAAGGAGCACAGGAGCCTCCGGGAGTGGCGGGCTGCAGAGCACAGGTGTGTGGACGAGCAGGATGCAGGTGGGGGCAGGTGGGGTGGATGCCAGTGCAGACCCCATTCAGGAGTGTGTCCTTCCCGTGAGCAGCACAAGCCCTCTCTTCTCATGCAGAGTTGTGTTTAGAAACAACTCTTTTTGGCCCAGATTGTTAAATATTCTGCACCCAAGAAAGACTGCTCACCAAGGTGGAAAAGCCCCCTAGGCAGTTCCTGGTAGATTCAGAGTTTACACCTAGGAAGCAAGTTTACACCTAGGAAGCCACGCTGACCTCCAGCCCAGCTGCCACTGTCTCCAAACGTGTCAGGGTATGGCCTCCACCAGCTTCTCCCATGTCAAGGCGTCCTCCCTCCAAGCAGAGTCCGCCCCCAATGATTGAATTGTTTGGAGGGTCACAGAAGCTGACAGCTCCCTATTCCACCAAGGAAAAGATAAACTTCCGATGAGTCCTGGGACTGAAGGAAGCTGAGATAGAGTGCACCTGTCAGAACCACTTATGACATATAAATCATTACCTCAATTTCCCATGCATGCATTGGGCCTGAGAAAGAGAGAGAGAGAAAGAGTGAAAAAGGACGGAGGTTGGTCAGCTGTGCAGAACTGTGTAAAAGAGCCCTGCTTTCCTCTGAATGCAGGATTCACTCTGCTATCCATGCAAAGAAAACAGAGCCCCGTGCCCAGTGGAACGACAAAGACAAATGCCCACTGGCTCCAGGAAGGGGTGATTTGTTTCTCTGGCATTTCCTAACAGCTTTTACTGCTCATCTAACAACAGTAGCCACCGAAGCTTTCCCAGACTTTAAAGGGGAGCCTGCTTGCTGCATATTGGATCCTGGGTTTCTCTACTATGTGATTGCCATAGAAATCACTGTGGAGACTGTGGGCATTCTCCTTTCTTTCCTTCGCTGCAGAAGTCACCAAGATAGGCCAACCATGGCCAGCCTGCTATCCCACAGTCCAGGATTCCAGAGTACTTCTAGGGGCAAAAAGTAACATGCCAGTGGAGACGGGTTGAATAGATGACAGCAAAACAGAAGATGTTCAATGAAGACTTAAAAGCTTACCAGGGAGTGCTCCAGTTTTTCTTGCATTTTATATTGTATAAAATACCAAGTAGCTAGCAGAATGTATGAGGCTGGAAGATTCCTGTTGGAGGAGGCCCAGTCCCGAGCAAACTACTCTTAATAGTTTGTACAGCAAACCTCAAGAAACACTAAGTCTTGTGCTTCTTGGGGGCTGCTCTAGACAGAGCAGGCAATGCTGTGGTGGTGCCAGCTCAGTCCCCAATACAGATGGAGGTGAACTCAGCTGCCAGGACTTGGAAAGGAATTGGTGAGTGGCACTGTGACGACATGGAACCAGCAGCACGCTTGCCCGGCCCAGGTGTTCCTCCTACTGCCGTGATGGGAGCCCTTCTTCTTTTCTACCTTGGTGTATCGTAAAGGGAAACAAATCCTCAGTGTTACAACACAGCCCAAGATGTATCAGCTGCTCAGGACCCAGAAGAGAAATGTAATACACTTTATGAGAACAACCCCAAAATATGAGTCAAGACAGTACACAAACAAAGGTGGACGCTGAGGGGATGAGTCAGATACTTTAAATAAAACACAAGTACCTATTGGTTCAAAATTTCTGAGCAAAATGTTCCTATCACCAGGAGGAACAGAAGGAAGACTCATTTCTACTCATCCTCTAGTAGAGGAGGAAAGCCCACAGCTGGAACCCTTCTGGAAGACAGTCTTGGGCATTAGAGAAACAGCTCTAGTTCAAATCCCCGCTGTGTCTTCATATGACTCTAGACCTTTTATTTAAGCTCTTGGAGTATCCGTTTTATAATCAATAAGGTGGGGATAATATTATTAAAGTATCTGTCTTACAGGACTTGCTATCATAAAAAAATTCTAGCACGCTATCTGGTTTTTAGTACTAACTATTCAGTAGCAGGTAGCTCACCTCCATCTGTGTTGGGGACTGAGCTGGCACCCCCACGGCATTACCTGCTCTGTCTAGAGCAGCCCCCAAGAAACACAAGACTCAGTATTTCTTGAGGTTTGCTGTACAAACTACTATTAAGTAGCAGGTAGCTAGTTCCAAGTTGGGAATCGGGTGCTCGGGACAAAAATGACAGAGACTCCAGTTGCTGCTTTGGCAGCAGGAATCTTTCCAGTTACACTTCTGTGAGGACAGGGAAGAGACTCCCAACTTGGCTACATGGCTAGGGTGTATTTGCCTGCAACACACTGATCCCCCAAGGTGTGTGACTCTTTAGTTTACATCCCTTGCCCGAAGGAAATTCCCAGTGAAGATTCTTAAAACTCTGCAAGTACAGATAAAATAGTGATGAAAAGGAAAAGCAAACCATTAGTTTGAGCCTCTTTCTGTGAATAGATTGAGGTAAGTGATTCCCACCCTCTAATGCCTGTTTATGAAGGCCCAATAAACTTTCAAATTCTCTGCAAGGAAGGCTGCGTGCTCCAGATCACTCCTCTGTAGGAAGAAGTTGCAGCTGAGTCTCACGTGACGGCCCTGGGGGGATGGCAGTGACAGGTGTCGGCAAAGCAGTGGAGGTCAAAAGTGCACTTTCGAATCTTCCTTTAGATTCTGTGCTCCAACCATCAGTCACCAGAAATGCAGAATTCTCTGCCTGGGCCATGTATTTCCCCCAGGTCAAAGGATCCACTAGCAAATATCAGACCTTCCATCTTTATTTTCTAGTAGCAGTGAAAAAAAAAACTGTCTGAGTAGCTCACTTTTCCTTAAACAAAACAAACCCAGGAAAGATATTTTTATATTGTCTCTTTTGTCTTGCCACTTAATATATACATTTTTTTTTTAATTTCAGCACAAACTCATTATTAACCCATTTAGCATTTACACATTCAAATACAGCACTGGACATTACAATTTACTTTCCAGAAACTTTCCTGTTAATTTAACTGCTTTCCTGGAGAAATCATCCTGCCAGCATCTGTGGTGAGACAGAGTCTGGAAAAGCAATGTGCCATGCCAAATTATCAGGTAGAATTAGATGGCTCTGTATTTTCTGTTTGATAACAACACTGGGCCTTTGCATAATACTTGCTGATTATCAGAAAGCCGTAACTCACACATACAAGCTTTATTGGCATTAGTCCCTTCTAGGAAAGAGAAAGAAATATATGAGCAGAAGCATTTGCAAGTGCTGTGTATGCTGAGAGAATGAAATTCCAAACAGTCTGTAAGCTTAACTTCCCTCTCTGCAACCTTCAAAAAATGAAAATACCTCCCTATATTTGGTGTCATAACTCTAGATCTGGGTTTATCTCATTTTCTATATTTTAAAACAAAGAAATTTACATACCTATAAATATATCTAGAATAGAATGTCATTTTAAACTACAGAATTCTCATGAAGGAAAAAATAAATTGTGGGGGAGAGTTTTGAGTCAGACTCTTTACAGAACTTGGAAAGTAGCAAGAAAGTGTTGCATGAACACTCAGGTTGAAGCACTGCAGCTACTGCTTGCAGAAGAGGGAGGTTTGTCACTGTATTTGTTTGCCTGCCAAGAGAGGGTGTCCGTTTTCCCTCGCTGTCTTTCTCTGTCTGGGTTTTGGCTGGCAGTTCTCCCTGTTGAGATAGATAATGTAACTTTAATCTCTGCCTGCCCTTTCTGTCTTCCCAGTCATGCCCCTTCTTCAGCAGTACCCTTGAAAAGCTCTTTCTTTGCCTCCAGTTCCACACTGCCCCTCTTTCTCTGGGAGAATCCATGGGAACCTTGAACAAATTTAGGACAAGACACAGGAAATCAAGACTCAGGAATATTGAGTCCCCGTTTCCCGAACCCCAGATGTCTGTCAGCATCCAGGGCCAATTGTATGGTTTGATCCTTGTTCTGCATCAAAGCCAATGCTTTGCCCTTTTTTTTGAGGACCTGAAAACAAGAATCTTACTTCATAATCTTCTTCCCCTGGGAAATTTATATCTCCTCTTGCCTCCTTGGATGTCTCCCATTGTGAAAGCTGCAGCAAATAATTTTCCTTCCCTACGTCTTTCTTTTTGGCATATTCTTACTTGTCAATCAATAAATTACCCCCTGCCAAGCTCCAGCAGCCTGCCTTCCTTCTTCACCATTTATGTTCTCCTTCTGTGTTTAAAAAAGAGCTCATTATTTTTCTCTTAACCTCCAGTGGAATATTCCCTTTATTCCTTCCCTTTGTTTTGCTTATCATGTAACTTAATTCTCAGTCTGACCGACTGTCCTCATCTGTACCTGCCTCATGATTCTCTGCATTTTCCTCTTTAACAACCAGAAGCTAATGAGACCACCCTTGGAGTCACGTGCCTCTCTTCTGCTCACACCAGGATAAGGAAATGGGATTTACATAGCAGTAGCAGGCGATACAATGGAAGAAAAGCCATAGGCAGGGATTCGGCCAGTCAAGCAGAACAGAGGATGTCAGTTTGTGCTCATTGGGACGTACAAGACCTCCTGTTACAGCTGTGCCTCGGTTTTCTCATCTGAGAAGGGAAGTTGGCTATCACTTATAGCACTTGCCTCATAAGGGGCTTGGGAGGATTAGGTGAGACAGATCCAGTAACGGACAGCCCACAGTAAGCATTAGGTACTTCTGTAGCTTGGTCACAGGAAGTACATGTGACAGGCAGTCCCACCCTTTGCTGGGTTTGGAAGCTGCAGTTGTGTATGAGTGAGAGGGAGACGCAGCCAGGGTCGAGCCAGGAATCCCATCTCTGCTTGTTTATGCAAATCACTCATCCAACTCGCCATTTAGCATTCCCAACTGAGAAAAGGTACATGAGAAAGCACTGAGCAACCTAAGGATGGAGATTTATTTGTTTTTCTATTTCCAAGATCCAACATTTTGCCTGACAGATTTTCTATAAATACTTGAAATCAACAGGTACAGATCACCTAACATGACTCAGGTGCTGTGCTGCCCACCTTCTTAGGTAACTGTTTTTCCACAAAGGCTGGGTTATGTGTTTCAGTTGGTACAAGACACAGCTTTAAGTGGCATTGAATCATATAATTGAGGAAGTATTTCCTTCTTACTTCCTATTTAAATCCCTGATTACATCAGACACACAGTCTCACTTTGACATTAATTTTTTAACCTCTCTCATAACACTTATAAATCTTGGTGTTTTAAAAAAAAAACTGAGGACCGGCCTTAAGCTCTAAATCTTTCCAGGTAGCAAAATCTGGCTAGAAGTTAAGAACAATTTTTTCATTGCCTTTCTTTTTATAATTTTCTTCTTCTTTTTTTTTAGCAATTCAGAGAAAACTGGTTTTTCATGTTATTAATAAGGTAAAATTTCATATCAAAATAAACGTAGTTAACGAAAACGCAAATCAGTTTTTAAAAAAAAGTTGATTGAATAATCATCCTGGTAAAACAAAGAAGGCAAAAATCTGAATGGTGTACTAAAAGGACTGAGTTTTAGAAAACACTCTTCTAACCTCCCCTCAATTATTTGGGGATATTTTTAAAAATTAATATGCTCAAGTCTTACCCCAGACCAACTGAATTAGAATCTCAAAGTGTGGATCAGAACATTCTGCATTTTCCATTTCTCATAAGACCACTCAGATGATTCTGATGAAAACCCAGTTTAGGAATCTCTGAATGAGAAAATCTCTGATTTTCTTAATTTAAAAAAATTGCTTTAATTCATTCAACAAACATTTGCTGAGTATCTGCATGTGTGCTGCTCTATGTCCTGGGTGCTGGGGCTAGAAGGCAACATGATATGGAGTTAGTCCTGGCATTACGGAGCTTACATTCTGGTAGAAGCTTGTGAGTCCTGCATGCCCAAGTTGCTGCCTCTGTGCTGAATCCCAGCCTAAAAGATAGAACATTGTCATAACGTCACGGACATTTTGTGGTTATGATTCTAACACTGCATTTACTGCAGAGAGGTCTGAAGCCAGTCTTATTTTTCCCTCTTTGACTCATCATTAAAGACTAGATAACCCATAAATCTTCTTTACACTCAAAGTACAGTAACTTTGCCTTGGTGTTGATTCTCTGTAAGTTTCGGATGGTGTTTGAATCCTAGTTCTGCTGATCCCGGCTGTTAAGTTGCTGACTTACCATGTTGATTAACCTCACTGGGCCTCCTCCATAAAGTCTGTAAAATATTTATAATATCGATCATGCAGGAGTTTTGTGAAGTTTAAGGAAGGTCATTATGTCACACATATGGGGAATAGCAGGTATTTTTTAAGAGGTCAATAAAGTGACAGTTTTACAGAGGCTAGGTTCCAAAGCCGTTCTGTAAAGCAAGAGTCAGCTTTGATCAAAAATACTCTTGACCTGGAAGCAACCATGCTGTCCATCAAAAGAGGACTGGATCAAAAAAATGTGGTACATATACACGATGGAATATTACGCAGCCATGTTTCTTTTTGATAGATTGAACCTTTTATCATTATGTAGTGTCCTTTTGCACTTTAAAAATTTTTGATATCTTAAAGGTTGTTTTGTTTGATGTTAAGATCACGACTCCTGCCTTCTTTTGTGATCCATTTGCCTGAAAACTCATTTTCCATCCTTTAAATTTGAGTCGGTGTGCGTTCCTTATAGTGAGATGAGTCTCCTGGATGCAGCAAATAATTGGGTCATGGTTTCTTATCCAGTTTGCCTTTCTGTGTCTTTTCAGTGCATTTAGTCCATTCACATTCAGGCTGATTACTGAAATGTTATTTTTTATTGCTGTCATGAGGTTCTTATAAAGTTTTTTCTTCATTTGCTTGTTTTCTTTTGGCTTTGGGGTTAATATATGTGTGTGTTTTCAGGTTTGTTGTTGTGCTGTATTCTCTGTTGACTCTGTGCTCTGCTGTTCTCTTGGGAAGTATGTGGTCATTCTTTTTTTTTTTTTCTTTCTTCTGTGCTTAATACCTTTTAAAGTGTCTCCTGTAGAGCTGGTCTGGAAGCTGCTTAATCTCTTATGGATTGGATGTCTGGGAAGAATTTTAATTCTCCATCTCTGATGAAGCTGAGCTCGGCTGGATAGGAAATTCCTGGTTCAACTTGTTTATCTTTGAGGACTTTGAATATAGAACTCCTGTCCCTTCTTGCTTGTAGTGTTTCTGCTGATAGGTCTGCTGCTATTCTGATTGATTTTCCCTGGTAGGTAGTCCAACCTTTCTCTCTTGCTGCCTTTAGGATTTTTTCTTTTGTGCCTACTTTGTGTAGGCGAATTACTATGTGTCTAGGGGTTGGTCTTCTCATTTGATGTCTTGTGGGGTTCTCTGTATCTCTTGTGCTTGGCTGGTCACATCTCTGGTGAGATGGGGAAAGTTTTCTTGGATTACCTCCTGGAATACTTGCTCCAAGTTGTTCTCCATTTCCCTTTCTTCTTCTGGAATACCAATCAGGCATAGGTTCGACCTCTTGATACAATCGCACATCACTTGTAGGCTTTGTTCTTTCTTTTAGAGCCTTCTTTCTATGTTTTTTACAGATTGGGTTAATTCCATGTTCTGGTCTTCCAAGTTCTGAGATTCTTTCTTCAGCTAGATTAATTCTGCTTTCCATGCTTGTCTTCTTGTTATTTATTTCCTGGATGAAATTTTTTATTGCTAAAATCTCTGTTACAAGTTCTTTCAGTGTTGTATCTTGTCTTTCTTGAGTCTTATTCACTCTTTCCATCCATTCTCTAATCCCTGTCATATTCTAGGGCCAGTCATTGGTGACTTCCATTGTTTGGGCACCATGGTCTGATTTTTCAGGAGTTTTGTCTTTTCTATTTTTGAAATTGCCTGAGGTCTTCCTTTGGTTTTTCCTCATTTGCGACAGATTTCTTGTTTTCCTCATTAGTTCTGCTGTTCAGTATCAGTGAGAGAGGCTTTCCCTTTAGATATTTTCTCAGTCCTCTATTCTTCCTTGATCCAGGCTCTGGATTTGATCTATTTTGAAATAGGATGGTGGATGGGAAGCTTTACTGTCTCTTGTAGTTTTTGAAATTCTAATAAAGTAGGGGATGGGGTGCTAGGATTCAGAAACGACTTGCAAATTACAATGTTCACTTATTGTGGTATGTGTTCCCTGAGACCCACTCCCCACCACCACTCTGTATGATGATGCAAAGCAGAAACCAATGCAAAAAAACAGTTGAACACACACACACAGACATACACACACACACCCAAAACAAAGTGGAGTAACAACAAAGTGAAACAAAACAAACAGCAACAAAAAAAACCCAAGAAAACTAACCACACACACACACGCCT
>CAUYQG010050818.1:114-12135 GCA_963574415.1 Tarsius wallacei | reverse complement strand
TTCAACACAGGACCTGCCCCCGTCTCCTGGTGTCCCCCTGACAGGATCTACCCCATCTCCTGGTATCCCCCTGACAGGATCTTCCCCTGTCAACCAATGTCCCCCTGACAGGACCTGCCCCCATCAACTGGTGTCCACCTGACAGGACCTATCCCCGCCAACCGGTGTCCACCTGACAGGACTTGCCCCTGCCAACCGGTGTCTGCCTGACAGGACCTGCCCCGTCTCCTGGTGTCTGCCTGACAGGACCTGTCCCCGTCTCCTGGTGTCCCTGACAGGACCTGTCCCTGTCTCTTGGTGTCTTCCAGCCAGAACCTGTCAGGGGGACACCAGGAGACGGGGGCAGGTCCTGTGTTGAAGACACCAGGTGATGGGGGACAGGTTCTGTCAGGTGGACACCAGGAGATGGGGACAGGTTTTGTGAGGGTACATGATGAGACAGGGACAGGTTCTTCAGAAGGACACCAGTTGATGGGGACAGGTTCTGTCAGGTAGACACCAGGAGATGGGGACAGTTTTTGTCAGGGGACATGATGAGACAGGGACAGGTTCTGTCCAGAGAATACCAGGACACAGGGACAGTTCTGAAAGGGGACAGTGCCGATGGTGTCTGAGCATTAGGGAGGCAAAGGATAGAAGGAGAGTGTTTGGGAAACTGATCATACCTGAATGCTTATTTATTTCTACTTAATGCCGTTGGGCCTGCCGCTAGGTAGTGGTCATACAGTTAGCTCTGCCAAGTCCCAGTTCAAATTATATGTTTAAAATATCGGAGCAAAATATATATATTTATACTGGAGTATTTTTTCACCTTTAATATCCTCAGTCTTGATTTTGGTGTAGATGAAACTTAGTGCAGCTGCCTTGCATTGGGCAGAGGACTCCGCATGCATCGTGTCCTGAGGCGTCTGCCTCCACAGCCCATGGTGGCAGCCCCGGACAGGCCACGGGCAGTCGCACGCTACACCTTGCCCACCTGGGCTGACGCTGTGCCTGTGTTTGTGAGTGAGGTCCCCAGCACAGGCCCTGGGTGTTGGCAGGCCATGCATAGCTGCTCCTGCACTGCAGCCAGAGAGGGAGGGGTTGAGACAGAGATGCTGGCCCTGGACGCCCATGCCCCTCAATGGGGACAGCGCACCTGCCCATCCCACTCATTTCCTCTTGAAGGCAATTGGGCTGAGCTGGTCACTCTCCATCCTGCCACACAGGCCACATGGGGACAGCCCAGGCTGAAGTTATCCATAGGCTAGAATGTCCTTCAGACACGAACCTGAGGGACTTCCTCCTGTCACTCCTGCGTACTTGGTGAACTGCATGGTTCAGGGGCATGGCCTCTGTCTGTGGCACGTGATGGGAGTCGTGAGGGGCCCTTCGTGATGCTTTAGTTAACTCTCTCTCTCTTTAGACCGCTCAAAAAACTAACCCAAGCCAAACAACAAAAGAAACCTGCACAACTCAAGAGAAACTTGAAAGGGATAATATGTATTACTAGTTTGTACTAAGCTTTTTTCAAGAAAGGGAAACAATTTATATATATATATGTGAATATATTTTTACACTGTTTTATTAATGTTAGGGATACCAAGCTTATCACTTTATCGGTGTGATGGGTAATGTCCACGTCTTGGGTGTTTCGACTCAGAAAGGCACTTCTGCTGACGTGTAAGCCACACTCACCAGGGACGTCTGTGGGCCCAGGCGCCCTGCCGCTCCTCCTGCAGTGTGAGGCACAGTGTCACCTGCTAGACCTGCCGTCGGGGGCTGGCTTGCAAACCTAGTAAAGCAGCTCATAGGTCTGTATGCATGTTGTTCCCAGTGTTTGCTGTTGTTAACATTGTGTGTCAAATTGGTAAAGTGATGAATAAAGGTGTTAAAATGTGGACTTCTCTGGTTTCCTCCAGCTATGTGCTGTGTGTCCTAGCAGTCACATCCTCGGGCCAGCAGGGCCACAACACTCACATATAACGGGGAAATGTAGAGTGTCTTCTCTGGGCCAACAGCCCCGTGTCACCTTCACCCAAGGGCACCTCTCACTTCCTCAGGGCTGCTGACCCACCCAGAGGAGGGGCAGGTGGCCTGCCATCAGGTGAGAGCCTGCTCAGCTCTGGACAGCCCTGGTGGGGGGCTGTGGGACTCAAAGGGCATGGACACAAGCTGCAACCCCTCAGGCCGCCATGCAGCAAACACCTACCTGAAATGCAAGCAGGTGTGATACAGTCTTCCAAAATTAGAGTAAAATAAAGGCACTTTAGACAACAAAAGAATTTGCCACCAGTAGCCATTAGAGAAATTTTAAATGCAGAAAGTGATCACAGTGGAATGTCCGGGATGTGAGAAAAGAAAACGAAACAAAGAGAACAGGCAAATAATTCCAAATCGACACTACAGAAACACTTTGTGAGATTAAAATGTTTCATTAGAATACTCCACATGTAAGCAGTCGGGACACACAGAGAGCTGAGTACCCACAGCTCCCGAGTAGTCGCAGAGGTGGGTAGGAGTGCCAGCCAAGCACACGTGTGTGCAAGAAAAGAACAGCAGCAGAGTGCACGGGCGAAAGTGCCAGATGACAGAACATGATCTACAGTGTTCTCAAGAGTGGAGAGACCGCAGAATAGAACAGCACAGAATGAGACAGTGGGTTAAGCTAAAACACATCAATTGCAATGGCTGATACGACGGGAGAAAGAAACAAGGGAATTGATGAAACTGCACTTTAACCCGACTTTGTTAGGAATTTCAGCATGACTAGACACAGAAAGGTAGGAGCAGGTATTAAAATGAAAAGAACATCGAGACAAGGTTTGGCTTTTTGAAAGGACTGAAGGGAAAGTTCAAACAACCAATATTAAGAATGACAAAGAGCTGTGTCCCTGGGGGGCAGGCGTCAGGCGGCATTGGCACTGCCAGAAGTTTAGTGGCAAGAAACACCCGAGTGAGACAAGAGGCAGTAACAGGATGACAGGGAGGCCTCAGCTGGCCCCACAGGATGCCCTGGTGATCGCCTATTAGTAGAACTTTCCATGGGGAGGAAGGTCAGGGCCTGGCACCCTGCCTGCTGTGACACTGGCTAGGGTGTCTGGATAAACGTGTCCTCAGCTTGAAGGCTAAGACAGAGCCTGGTGGCGTAAGTGCTGGGGAAGGTCTCTTCGCCTGTCCTCCTTGCCCCTGGACAGCATGCTCAAAGGGATGCAACTGTCCCTAGGTCTCTGCCACAGGGACACAACATTAAGGATTATGAGTTATGATTGTTATGCCAAAAAAAAAGAAAAGAAAATTAAGACACTCTGAACCAATTTCTAGAGACATATAATTTACATAAACTAGCACAAGAAGAAATGGAAAGCCTGCACAGTCCTGTGGCTCAGGGTAAGCAACTTCCAACTACAATGGAAAACCCCTGAAATCTCAGGTGGAGCACATGAAAACTGCTGCTCACGCAGAAAGTCCAACTGTGGGGGTCAATGGAGGGTCTCTCCCAACACAAGAGAAACGCCTCCTGATCTTGCGATGTGGTACCAAGGCAACTGAGGGAAGGGAAGCTATTCAAGTGGCCCAGCAGCCCTCCTTAGCCTGGCCCGAAATGACAGACTGTTGCTCGAAGTAGTCACATGGGCCCAACCTCACACACACAACCTGTGAGAAAAGGCCCTGACACCTCCCATAACAATTGGTAAGTGGTATAGTTGGACTACAAAATCCTGATCAAAACATTAAGAAACCAAATACAACAATATGTGTGTAAAGGAAATCCATCAAGTTGTACTTATCTCAGAAATTCAAGGTTGTTTTTAACAATAGCAAATCATGGTAATCAACCACATTCATATATTAGCTGAGAAAAATCACATGGTCATCTCAATAGTTGCAGGAAAAGTGTTTGAAAAGGTCATCCATTTATGATGAAAAATTCTTAGTAAATTAACAGTAGAAGGAGCTTCTTTAACTGATAAATGCCATCTACAAAAACCTATTGCAAATGGATGGTGGAATGGTGAGAGTGGCCTTTTAAATATCAAGAGCAAGACAAAGATGATGCCCAACTCTCCCACCACCTGTAATCATCATGGCACTAGAGGTTCTAAATTGTACAGAAAAGAAAAAAACAAAACAAAAACAAAAGTAAAAATCCAGAGTCACAGGAAGGGGGAAGAAAACC
This sequence comes from Tarsius wallacei, assembly GCA_963574415.1. Taxonomy (NCBI): domain Eukaryota; kingdom Metazoa; phylum Chordata; class Mammalia; order Primates; family Tarsiidae; genus Tarsius; species Tarsius wallacei. The sequence goes on along the minus strand of CAUYQG010050818.1, from coordinate 7,976 downwards.
CATTGCTCATGGAAAACGTGACAGTGCACCTAAAAATGCTAATATGGCTATCAGTAAATTATTAAAATGACAAGATTGCTGGGTACAAAATTAATACAGAAAAATGGATTGAATTCCCATAAAATGGCAACACACAATTAGAAAGATGAAATCCAAAGAAGTGTCTGAAAATAGCATTACAAAATAACAAGAACACCTAGGAGTAAATATAACAAAACACGTGCAAGCGCACCATGGATAAAGTGTGACATTGAAGCCGGGTTCGGTGGCTCAGCCTGTAATCCCGCGCCTTGGGAGGCTGAGGTGAGTGGATTGCCTGAGCCCGCGGGTTTGAGACCCGCCTGGGCAACTTGGCAAGACCTCATCTCTACAATAAATCAAAAATGAGCCAGGCGCGGTAGCGCGTGCCTGTAGTTCCAGCTACTTGGAAGGCTGAGGCGGAAGGATCGCCAGAGCCCAGCAGGTCGAGGCTGCGGTGGCTGGGAGCAGCCACTGCACTCCAGTCTGGGTGACAGAGTGAGACTCCAACTCAAAAAAAAAAAAAAGTGTGACATTGTGCTAACATACATGAACGGAGACCAAACAGATGGAAGATGCCACGTCCATGGTGTGGAACCTCTATGTAGAGCGTGCATAGTAACACATCTATGTCCAACTGATCCACACATTCAGCGCAATCCCAAATGAAATCCCACCTTGACCAGCTAATTCTGAAGCGTATGAAATGCAGACGGTCAAAGATAGCCAAGACATTCTGCATGCAGATGGAAGGACTTGCCTGAGAGAGTGTGGCACCTGCACAGAGACGGCCAGGGAGACTCGGAAACAGACACACAAGTCATTATGACCAGGGAGGCTTTCCCGGGAAAGAGGCTGCGATAACCGGGCTCACAGAAACGATGACACTGGATCCTTGACCTTCACAACGTGCACAAAAATCAATTCTGAGTAGAATCCCATATCGGCAAAACTATAAAACCCTTGGGAAGATAGCACAGCAGAACATCCCCATAACCCAAAAGGAAAAGGGTCACTAAAAACTGGGATTCCAAATGCTTTGGGACCATATTAAGGTTTAACAGTTACATTAAAGGATGCCATTATTTAAAAAAGTGAAAAGACAAGGAAAGGCTGTTTGCAAATATAACCCACGGAGTTGCTACCCAGAAGTACAAGTAACAACTGTGGCTAAGAGCCAGGCTGTCCAACATGGAAAGAACTGAACAGACACTCAGACGACCAAGGAATGGGCCAGCCAGGGAGGGGCAAACTGAAACCACATGGAGGTCCATCCCACCCCTCCAGAAGGAAGACATCACAGCTCTGACAGGGAGAGCTGGGGCCATGGGCCCACAGTCATGGTCAGACACGATGGCAGCGGGGCTTGTGGTGTGGCCACTCTGGTGCACAGTTGGGAATTATCTAGTGAAGCTGCTAAACACAGAGTCAAGGAGTTAGAGGAAGCATGAACACAGCGGGAAGCAAAAGCTGACTAAAAAGACTCCAGTGCAACTCTGGAACTGAATAAGTGTGCACTTTCTGACGTGAAGGATTCGCTCTGTACATGCTTCCCACCAAAGTAGGCTTGTGGAGGAAAAGATGGGCGCACGTCACGGCGGGCAATCCAGCATCACCGTAAGACAAGGACCACAGAGACAGGCGGAGCTGGAGGCCTGTGGGACAGAGTCGCGGTCCCACAGAGGGTGCTGGATCCCAGAGGGGAGCAGGGAGGAGAAGGGGCGGGAGAGGGCAGGCTGAACTAGAAACCTCAAGAGACAGTGGCCAAACTTTTCCAAATTTGACACAAAAGGTAGACTCGCAGGTCCAAGGAGCTCGGTGAAACATAGACAAGATGGCGATCGTGTTCCACAGCTCACGAGGGGTCAAAACGAACATCTTTTTTTCCCCTCCTCAGCCCCTCCCCCCAGACAATTCCGAACATCTTTTAAAGATCACGGAGGTACCCTACCCTCACCACGCAGAACACAGGACACATTTTCCTGCTAAGTTACAAAAACCGGTGTGGCCAGACACAACTATAACCAGAGTGAGGTGACAGAGAGGGACAGTCTGGAGCTCAGAGACTCCCCTTCTAAGGACAGGACAGCAGAGTCCTATCGGATTTCCTGGCGATGAAATCCTCACATGGGCACACACAAACTCACAGGCACACATGCACACACCCGGCCTGTTCACACTTTCTAAATCAAATAAACACTGCTTTTAAAAATTACCTTGTTTTAGCAATCAAAGCAAGCATTACATAAGAGATGAGGTTCCCAAACTAACAACCTAATTTTATGTCCTGTTATGAAATAATTTTCAGAAACACACTGCAAGCAAGAGAGAGCGCCGGGGCTTGGGTAAATACATTTGCTGTGTGATGTTAACATCACAAAACAGTGTCATAAAATGCTTCCCACATCTGAAAGTGTTCCTGTGTGAGGTCTTGGAGCCTGTGTACTCCTGCTCACCAACCGTGGTGTGAGCTTGTCTTACAAGCATCCGGGAGAAACTCAGTTTTAATTGACAAGGAGCCACTTGAAAGCTAACTCTTCAGACGGCACATCAGTGCATTAAGTAAGGAAAAAGCTCTTCAGGGCGTAAGTACAGACCACTTGCTGCACAAAACATCAACGTCCTTCACCACCACATGCAGCTCCCTTACAGCAGGCAGAACACAACTGCACCTGCTTCGTCTCAGGATATCTGAGACCACGTCGTGGTCCGGTTTGAAACGCGCTGAGGGCTGGCATGACCTGCCACAGGAGGGTGTCTAGGAAAGCACACAAGGCTCCAAGTCTACTTCGAAGCTCGTGGAGAACCACATCCTAGAGAGACAGTGCTGGCCAGCAAGCAGCCAGTAGAGAAACATGAAGGTGGGCACCATGGAATGTTTGCCTGAAGCCAGGAAACTGTAGCCTGTGGTCAGGGGTCGCAGGGCTGGTGGGTACCCAGGCTGGCGCCGCTGCGGGGAAACTGGGCCATGGTCCTCTTGAGCTCCTGGTAACTCCAGTGCATCTGCTCCATCTCGGCCTGGTGCCGGGCCCGCGCCTGGCTCAGCTGCCCCAGCAGGTGCTCATTGGTGCTCACCAGGGAGCTGGGGATGACAGGAAGCAGTGCTGTACACCGAGGCCCTCTCGCGGCCCTCCCTAGGCCAGGCTGGCCACCTCCGCCCGGGCACATCCCTGCCCCTCTCCACCAGGGCCAACACCATGCCCATAGCCTGCCCCTGCCACAGCCCACTGGCTACTGCCCATCTGCCCCTCCCTTCCAGACCCACTACCCGGCCCTGGCCATGGCGCCACCCTGCAGGCCTGCTCGGCACCCACGGAACAAGCGGATGAGCTCAACAGGCAAACGAATGGGTGATGGGCCCTCCATGCCCCAGCCATGCATGGTTTTCTAAGAAAAGGATAAACCTTATGGCTAGCGAAACAACATTCGAGTCTAGAAAAGATAAGAGCTTTTCCAGTTCCCAGTCAGATAATAACTTGAACACCTGGACCCAGAGGGTGTGATAACCTCAGTCCAAGGAGAGTGAGAAGGGGATTGATGTGGTTTGGATGTTGGCCCCTCCAAGCCTCATGTTGAAATGACCCCTAGTATTGGAGGAGGGGCCTGGTGGGAGGTGTGGGGTCAAGGGGTGGATCCCTCATGAGTTGCTGAGAGAGGCTCTTGGGGTCACAAGTGCATTCTCACTCTATGAGTTCATCGAGAGCTGGCTGAGCCTGGCGCCTCCTCCCCTCTGGGTCCCGCTCTCACCACGCGTCACGCCTGCTACCCTTCCCTCCTGCCACAGAAGAAGCCTCCTGGGGCATCCCCAGAAGAGAGGCTGGCGCCAGGCGAACCATGAGCCACATAAGCCTCTTTCTTTTGAACATTACCAGACCCAGGATGTCCTTTCAGTGAGACAAAACAGACTGGTACAGGGATGGAGCGGAAGGAAGGAGGAGGCCCCAGGGGAGGGGTAGCACTGACCTCAGGCCCACCTTCTCACTGAGGCTGCAGAAACTAGGGCTTGCACAACTGTGCCCACAAAGTCCAGAGCTGCCCGTCCTCCCCCGCTCCCCAGCGCCCCTCAGCCCGAGGCCAACCTCCTCTCAACACCAGCCCCCACCCATTCCCAGCACACAAGCCTGGATGGAAGCTGAGGTTCTGCCTTGAGCCCCACACCCAGGCCCCTTCTCACCACCACCTGCAGTCAAGGAGTGAGGCAGAATACCCATATTTCTAGGTGAACAGCCAGACACTGCAGTGAGAAGGAGAGCACAGTGCCAGGAACCACAGCCCTAGGGACCAGGGCACCATGCCACACCTCACCATCTCTCATGTGCTCCCAGATCTTGCCTCAGGGTTACACCTCACAATCCACACCTCCTGGTCCACACCTCACAGTCTCATTGAGAGGAGATAGCTAGAGAAAGGCTAGGCAGAGGACAGGGTGGGTGCCCTGGTAACAATGTAGGTGCCCTGGTAACAATGTAGCAAACTTCCCGTAGGCCTCAAGTTGGAAAACCAGGTCCCTGCTAGCCTCTCAAGTTAGAGCTTAAGTACTCACTGCTGGGATAGAAAAACAACCAATAAGCTTGTTCCAAGCGCTGGCCAATCAGCTCACCATTAGGCCCCTACCTCCTGCCGATTGGTCAATACTGACCAATCAGAACTGCTACAGCTCACAGCTAGCGGATCCTCTCCCACGGTGGGAGCTTTTCTGTCCTCTTAATAAATCCTGCTTTCTCAACTTTCTGGCTGTCTGTGTCCCTCATTCCTCCTCATTCCTCCTGGGCACGAGACAAGAACCCTGACCTAAAGAGCTGCAGAAGATCTTCAGAGCTGGAAAGCCATGCACCCCGGAGGCTGCCTTGCCAGCTGATGGAGCCGGTTGAAACAGGAGAGCTGCTGGAAGGAGGCGAGCCTCCAAAGCTGAGATACTTCTGGAGGCTGCAACACTGTCAGAGCTTGGATTGCCAGCCATTAGAGCCAACACTTCTGGTGCTAGGCTTGCCAGCCCATTGAGCTGATCCTCTTTGGGGCTTGGCTGGCTGACCCATCAAGCTGACACTCTCAAAGCATAGGCTGACCTGAAAAATCTATATCAATATCACACCTCACTGGCCACACCTCAGGGTCACACCTCACAGTTCACACCTCCCGGTCCACATCTCACAGCCACACCTCCTAGTCACATCATGCCTCATGATCACACTTCATAGTCACATTACATCTCACAGTCACACCTCATAATCACGCCTCATTGACCACACCTCAGAGTCACACCTCACAGATCATACCTCTTTGTCCACACTTCACAGTCATACCTCATGGATCACGCCTCTTGGACCATACTTCACAGTCACACCTCCTCGTCACATTGTACCTCACGGTCACACCTCAAGTCACACCTCAACGGCCACACCTCAGGGTTGTACCTCACAGATCACACCTCTTGGTCCACACTTCAGTCACACCTCATGGATGACACCTCTTGGTACATACCTCACAGTCACGCTTCCTGGTCACAACAAACCTCACGGTCACACCTCATAGTCACATCACACCTCACTGGCCATACCTCAGTGTCATACCTCACAGATCACACCTCAGGATCATACCTCTAGGTCCATACCTCATGGGTCACACCTCACAGCCCACATGTCATAGCCCTCACAGTCCACAGCTGACAGACACCACCTCTCGAGTCCACTCCTCATGATCCACACCTCTCGGTCCATAACCCATGGTTCGTATCTCACAGTCCATAGGTTGCAGACATACCTCGCAGATCGCACCTTGCAGATCACACCTTGCAGAATGCTGCGGCAGCAGGAAAGGCCTCTCTTCTCAGAGAGGAAAGTCCAGGGAAGCCTCCAGTCAACCTGGGTCTGGATGCCGCCCGCCAAGACTCACCATCAGCTGCCCCTCCAGGCCCTCCTAGTGTGACCCAGGCCAGCCCTCCCCCCTGCCTCGGTCTCCTCACTGCGCTCCCCGGGCCCGTGGCAGTACCTGTGGCTCTCCTGCAGCATCTGGGTGAGCTCCTGGATCCGGTCATAGTGCTCCAGATGCTGCTTCAATTCCACAATCTCGCCAGAGAGCCTCTTCACACTTGTCTGAAGTTCTGAAAGAGAACAGTACATAGCACTATCTAGCAAACACCCCACATTCCCAAAACGACAGTGAGTCTGGATCCACACGGGGCCCGTTACCACAAGAACCTCGCTGGAAAAGACTGGCTTTATGAGACTCAAAGACAGGGCGAACATGAATGCCAAGGCCCCGCTCTGCACACCCAGTGGTTTTCAGCCCAGAGCCCCTCCGTGGGACTGAGGCTATGGAAGTCGGCCCTCCAGAGAGTCCTGAAGGGTCAAAACTCTGGGTGGAGGGCACAGGGTGGTGACTGGGGTGGGCCTGACCCTGGCGGGAGGCTCTGCCCTGGATCTGGCTGTTGCCTGAGCTTCTCTTCCACCAGGAAGCAAACTCTGCTCTGAAGGGAGGACCTGTGGCCTTGGGGAGAAGTGCTAAGAAGCCCATAGTGAATGGTCTCCCACATGCCCTCTGTTCCACCTCCATCAGTGATAGAGCATGTGGCCGGACCCCCCCCGCCCCCCGCCACCCGGCCACGACTCCTGCCTCCTTATGGATTCCAACTCAAGGGGGGAAGAGACTGGCCTCCCAGATCCAAACCAGGAAACCGATCACTGCTGCCCAAGTACACAACATCAGAGATGGTGGGGAAGCCAGAGTGGGGTGGTGATGGGCAAAGGGACAACAGTGGCACTGATGGCAGAGGCTTCTTGCCCACAAGTCCACCCGCATGCAGAGGCTTCCATGTCGAGACAGCACCCCTGAGGATCCGTGCTGGCATCAGGGCAGGAGTGAAGGGAGTCCAGGGGTACCACAGTTTAAGCATCTTCCAGAAGCCCCTATTAGTCAAACCAAGTTAAACACACATCACAGCATCCTGGTGACAAGGATGCCTCGAGATCCCAAACACAGGAGGCGGGGACGAGCGCCAACGGCCACAGGCCATGCAGGGTGTCCATATCTGTGAAGGGAAGCCCAGTCAGCAGTGGGCAGCTACAGATCTAAGAATGGGAGAGTCCCACATGTCTCCTGCTTCCCTGGGAAGCCTTAGTGGGCCAGCTAGGGACCACAAGCCCCAATTCCCTCTAGTGAGGGCAAGACCAGGGTGTCCCATACAGCCTGCAGAGGCCAGAGCATCCTGTGAGCCCTGTCCCTTAAGAACGGGGCCCACAGCACAGAGAAACAGCTGGTACAGGGTCAAGGTCGAGTAGGACAAGATCATCAGAGAAGGGTGGGGCAGGAACAGGACCTGGAAGGTTCCAAAAGGAGGTTGGCATGTTTCTTATCCAGGAGGTCTGAGATGCTGTCCTGACCCTGCCTCCTTCTAGACGTTTGGGAGAAGAAATTTAATGTAAACTGAACAGGAATGCACTGAGGTCAAATCCCACACAGTCCTGCGAGACAAAGACCAGAGCACAGCCGGATCCCACAACAGCAAAGGCCACCGCCACGACTTCAAGACAAGCTGAAGACAGGGAAGGGACTCCAGAAACAGAGGGGCTACACTCCAGTCAGAAGTCAGCATAAAAGAGGTGATGCCTCCTGAAAGAGCCAGTAACGAGATGAAGGGCCCATCTAGGAATGGAGGCTGAGCGGAGGACCAGGCCCCACTTCACACTGATAGGCCTGGAGGCTGTGACCGCAGGTGAGATAACGTCAGCCAAGCCGCAGCACCACAGGCCGGTTCACATACACAACAGCTCCATTCATCGAACTTCCAAATGAAGCCCTAGCACCTGCAGTGCTAGACACTGACATCAACGTGAGCGCTGCGCACG
>CAUYQG010050817.1:0-13635 GCA_963574415.1 Tarsius wallacei | reverse complement strand
TTGCGGTGGCCGGGAACGGTCACTGTACTCCAGTCTGGGTGACAGAGTGAGACTCCAACTCAAAAAAAAAAAAAAGCCATTCATGCCAGGCACGGTGGCTCATGCCTATAATTTCAGCACTTTGGGAGGCAGAGACGAGAGGATTGCCTGAGCTCAGGGGTTCAAGACCAGCCTGCGCAACATGGCAAGACTTTGTCTCTGCAATAAATCAAAAAATTAGCCGGGCGTGGTAGCACACACCTGTGGTTGTAGCTACCTGGAAGGCTGAAGGATCGCCTGAGCCCAGCAGGCCGAGGCTGCGGTAGCCATGGGCATACCGCTGCACTCCAGCCTGGGTGACAGAGTGAGACTCCAACTCCAAAAAAAAAAAAAAAAGACATTCATTATAGGACTTATAATTTAGAAAAACTGAACATAAAGCTAATGGGGGTTTAATTAAATATCTCAAAATGAGGTAAAATACAGCATTAAAAGTAATACTAGCCAGGCTCGGTGGCTCAGCCTGTAATCCCGCGCCTTTGGGAGGCTGAGGTGAGTGGATTGCCTGAGCCCGCGGATTCGAGACCCGCCTGGGCAACTTAGAGAGACCTCATCTCTACAATAAATAAAAAAAAAATCAGCCGGGCGTGGTAGCGCGCGCCTGTAGTTCCAGCTACTTGGAAGGCTGAGGCAGAAGGATCGCCGGAGCCCAGCAGGTCGAGGCTGCGGTGGCCGGGAGCAGCCACTACACTCCAATCTGGGTGACAGAGTGAGACTCCAACTCAAAAAAAAAAAAAGTAATACTGCAGTTTACAGTGAAAAGACATTTCCCATGTATTATAAAGTTAAATAAAAAAGGAATATATATACAAAGCTTCCCTAAATAACAAATGATATTAACTCTGAATACACACACATAAATTATATTAATTCTGAAATGCAGAATTATGGTATTTTTTCCTTTTTGCTTTTTTTTTGCATTTTCTAAAACTTTCTACAATGAATATGTGAAAAGACATGGAACATAATAATGGAAAAAGCAAGGCACAGTGGTTCACGCCTATAATCCCAGCACTTTATGAGGCAGAGGCCAGAGGACTGAGGTTTGAGGCCAGACTGGGCAACTTGGTGAGACCTCATCTCTACAATAAATCCAAAGATTAGATGGGCATGGTGGTGTGCGCCTGTACTTCCAGCTACTTGGAAAGCTGAGACAGAAGGATTGTCTGTGCCCAGCAGGTTGAGGCAGCAGTGTCCATGAGCTGCACTCCAAGCCTGGGTGACAGAGTGAGACTCTGACTCAAAAAAAAAAAAATACCAATATCCTAGTCAGGCATAGTGGCTCATACCAGTAATCCCAGCACTTTGGGAGGGTGAGGTAAGAGGATCGCTGGAGATTAGGAGTTTGATACCTCGACAACATAGCGATACCCCATCTCTGCAAAAGATTTTAAAAATTAGTCAAGCCAGGGAACTGCTTGAGCTCAGCAGTTCATGATTACAGTTAGCTATGATTGTACAACTGCTCTCCAGCCCAGGCAACAGAGTGAGACCCTGTCTCAAAAAGCATAAAAATAAATAAAATAAAAACCAATAACTTCAGACAAAAAAAGTCACAAAAGACAAAGAAGAACATTTTTAAAGGATAAGAGAGTTAATTCATCAAGACAATATAATAATCAAAAACATATACACATCTAACAACAGAACTCCAAAACACAACTGACAAAACTGAAAAAAGAAATAGACAATTCAATAGCAAAAGGGCTGGCCTCAGTGGCTCAGCCTGTAATCCCAGCTCTTTGGGAGGCCGAGGCGAGTGGATTGCCTGAGCCCGCAGGTTCAAGACCAGCCCAGGCAATTTGGCGAGAAATCAAAAATTAACTGGGTGTGGTAGCACATCCCTGTAGTTCCCGCAACTTGGAAGCCTGAGGCAGAAGGATTGCCGGAGCCCAGCAGGTCAAGTCTATGGTGGCCGGGACCGTGCCACTGCACTCCAGTCTGGGCAACAGAGTGAGACTCCAACTCAAAAAAAACAAAAAACCAAAAACAAAATCAACAGCAAGAACAGCAGAAGAGTTCAATGTACCACTCTCATTAATGAGAGAAAACTAGACAGAATACCAACAAGTATGTGATATGGAAAATTTGGACAATATTATCAATCAACTTGACCTAATATAAATCTACAAAGACATCTATAAAACATTCAACCCAACAATAGCAACATATATATTCTTTTCAAGCACATGTGGAATATTCTCTGGGAAAAACACATGCCATGTAATTTTTTTAAAAATCTTTTTAAAAATAGAGACAGGGTTTTACTATGTTGCCCAGACTGGTCTTGAACTCCTATCCTCAAGCAATCCTCCTGCCTCAGCCTCCCAAACTGCTAGAATCACAGGTGTAAGCAACTGCGCCAAGCCCAAATCTCAATAAATTTAAAAGAACAGCCGGGCTCGGTGGCTCAGCCTGTAATCCCCCGCTTTTGGGAGGCTGAGGTGAGTGGATTGCCTGGGCCTGAGGGTTCGAGACCCGCCTGGGCAACCTGGCGAGACCTCATCTCTACAATAAATCAAAAAATTAGCCGGGCGTGGTAGCGCGCGCCTGTAGTTCCAGCTACTTGGAAGGCTGAGGCTGAAGGATCGCAAGCCCAGCAGGTCGAGGCTGCGGTGGCTGGGAGCGGCCACTGCACTCCAGTCTGGGCCACAGAGTGAGACTCCAACTCAAAAAAAAAAAAAAGAACTGAAATCAGCCGGGCTCGGTGGCTCAGCCTGTAATCCCGCGCTTTGGGAGGCTGAGGTGAGTGGATTGCCAGAGCCGCGGGTTTAAGACCCGCCTGGGCAACTTGGCGAGACCTCATCTCTACAATAAATCAAAAATCAGCCGGGCGTGGTAGCGCATGCCTATAGTTCCAGCTACTTGGAAGGCTGAGGCGGAAGGATCACTGGAGCCCAGCAGGTCGAGGCTGCAGTGGCCAGGAGTGGCCACTGAACTCCAGTCTGGGCGTCAGAGTGAGACTCCAACTCAAAAAAAAAAAAAAAAAGAAAAATTTCAAATATAAAAAACTCCTTGCTCTCATGAGGGCTAATTCTGGGGGAAACTTTACCTAAGATGCAGGTACACAGGGCAATCCAGCCTAATCTCACCTACAGCATTCTTACAGGTGAGCATTCAGCCTTTGCTTGAATACTACAGGTGACAGAGGGCTCACGACCTCACCTGGAAGTTGTAATAGAAAAGCTCTTTCTTATAGTAAGCTGAGCTCTCTGTGCCCAGAACTTGTAGATGTCAGGCCAAATTCTAAACAAAGTTGATTCTGTCACAACATAACATTTTAAATGTGTCAAAACAAGACAACCACTGCATTCCCACTTTAGTCATTTCCCTTCCAGGCTACAGATCTCCTGGCTCCTTCTGCTGCTAATGATAAGACATGTTTTTTTCAACATGACCCCATTCTAGGCCTCAGCAATGGCCTCTTAGAAAGGGTGGCTTGGGATGAGCCCCTTGAGAATCAATTCAAGACAGAGAAGGGAGCTCTGGTTATCTATGCTTTGGACACTTTGCAGGCTAGAAACGGTCAGCCTTCCCAATAGAAGAGTCATATCATTTCACAATTTTGAGCTTAAGAACTGCAAAACATCACATAAACTACACATACATAATGATTTCATCTTTCACTGTGTAAATTAAAGAACAGCCAGGCATGGTAGCAAGTACCTGCAGTCCCAGCTACTTGGGAGGCTGAGGTGAGAGAATCACTTAACCCTAGAAATCTGAGACCAGCCTAGGCAACACAATAAATGAAAGAACAGGCCGGGCACAGTGGCTCAAGCCTGTAATCCCAGCACTTTGAGAGGCAGAGGTGAGAGGATTACCTGAGCCCATGGGTTCAAGAGCAGCCTAGGCAACTTCATGAGACCTCATCTCTACAATAGTCCAAAAATTAGCCACCTGTAGTTCTGGCTACTAAGAAGAATTGCCTGAGCCCAGCAAGTCGACGTTGGGGTGACCATGAGCATGCCACTGCACTCCAGACTGGGTGATGGAGTAAGACTCCAACTCAATAAATAAATAAATAAATAAATAAATAAATAAAAGAATAGTGGTAAATGCTGCTATGGACCTAATTTTACACAACAAGGAGAGATGTTTCTAATGAAATGCAAGGGTGATAGGGGAAAGTGGCCATGTGATTTCTAGTGAACTCCTTCTATAAACAGAAGAGGGAGAGACACAAAGAGAAAAAGACAGAGAAGCAAGGAAAGATATTAGCAGAAGGCAAGAGATTAAGAGATGGAGAAAAATATTCATTATTATTATTATTATTAGTCTTATTTAGGCTTTATCTAGTGGTCCACTGTGACTCCCAGATTTTTTTTTTTTTTGAGTTGGGGGCCACCTCAGTCTCCTTGGTAGCTGGCACTACAGGCATGTGCCACCATGCCCAGATAATTTTTTAAAATTTTTTTGTAGGAACAAGGTCTCACTATGTTACCTAGGCTGTTCTCAAACTCCTGGGCTCAAGTGATTCTCCTGCCCTGGCTTCACAAAATACTGGGTTAACAGGCATGAGTCACCACACCCAGCTCTCAGCTTCTTTATTTGTGTGACTGCACAAAACTAGTCCTGTTCCACTGGTCTTTGAAAAAAGGACACACAGTTGTGAGAAAGAGGCAATGATATTCAGTAACCTTCAGCTGCAGAGTAGGAAGATAATAAGGATTTATGCTAGATATTAGAGGAATAAATATCCGAGGTTTATTTTCCCTAGTACTTTATCCCAGATAGTGCAGAATTATATAATTTGAGATTTAAAAAAAAAGCTTAGGTAACATGTTGCCTAGACTGGTCATACAGAAGAGAAGCAGGTACAGAAAAAGTACATTTCATAATGATGCCCACCTCTATGTTTTATAAAGTCAGATGACTTGATTTTCTAACTGGCCTTCCAATTCTCATTCCCCCAAGAGGTTAAGGCACTCAATAAAGGTGGATTAGTTAATAGCCCTTGATAAGGATGCTCGGAAGAGGCCACTGCTAGCTAGTCTTGGCACCACTGAGAAATAGGCTACTTGTGTTTTTGAGGCTCTTTCCTCCCAGCAACTGATCCCTCTTTTTGGAGAAATCAGCCAGCTCCCTCCAGTTGCTGTCCCCAAATGATGCAGCAATAGCTCTTGCCCTCTGAATCTTGCCAGCCTCCTTTGCCTTGAAGATTTACATGGTCTGAGGTCCAGCTCCTACAGCCCAGCTAAACAACTAGGTGACAGTTGTGCATATGCCAGCCAATGGCAGGATGCCTCTTGGTTAACGTGCAGCTCTATTTTAGATACCCTCACTCAAAGAAATGAGGAGTAGAGGCAGCTCCAATAGAAAGTCATCCCTTTGAAGTAGATAATCTTGACGGTGCCCTCTGCTTTATTTCAGGTAAGTAACCCTTAGTTCTATGGCTGGGAAGCCCAGGGTAAGGATTTCTGTTTATTTGCTTTCTTTTGGTTGTGGTTATAGAAATGGAAATCAATCTCTCTCTCTCTCTCTCTCTCTCTCTCTCTCTGTCTGTCTCTCTCTCTCCCTCCCCACCTTCTCTTTTTCTCTTTTCTCTCTCTTTCTCTTACTCTCTCTGTCTTTCTTTCCCACCCTGTCTTTTAACAATTCACTAGCCCTTTAGTTTAAGGACCTTATTAGCTCAGTTATTTCTTCAAGTGTTCAGATTATCGACCACCTCACCTGAACCAGTAGATAAGCCTAATTCTCACATCTACAGCAGCAAGCAAGGGGCAGAGGCTTAGAACCCCCTAATCTGACCATCAGAGTTTTAATTTCCTCCACCGAGCAGAAAAGAAGAAAACGAAGCAGTGAGCAATACGCAAACAGCCCATAAACAGCCACCCTTCCTGCTCCTGAGCTGAGATCCAATACCAATTTAGTCTTATCTGTCTAGAAAATCATTATTTGAAGACTTGAAAAGGTCAAGAGAGTTCCAGTTTTCACCTCTCATACTTTCATCTGCAGCACAAAGAGTGGGAGGAATCTGACAAGCATGGGGCTAATTTGGTTCACTCAAGCACCCACAGGGAAAATATTCAGATTGTCTCTACAAGGATCAAATGGAATCCATAATTCATGGCACACTCTGTCCCTCTCTGTGCTGGTAAAAACATCAGCCTTCAAGATAAAATAAGGATGGTGAGGTCTGAATGGAGGGGAGTATACAATTTGAAAAGCCAGCTGGGCCTCTTATTCATTCAACCGTACTAAAAACAGTTATTGAGCACCTCCTGTATACCAAGCATTGCAAGTTGCTGCCCTCAAGAAGCTGACAGCCTATGGAGAGTCAGATAAGTAAACCAAGGCTTATAGAATTGACTGAGTTTTAAAGCAGTGAGATAGCAGAGAGGGGAGATGGAAAGGATGCCCAATATAGGAGATTTTATGAGGGAAAGCATTGAATTATAAAGCAGCAAAGAATTTAGAAAAGCTCTCTCTTGGTTGAGGCAGAAGAAAGACAGCACAACACTGGGAGATCTCTTGCAGGAAAAGTACTGTGTACGCTGTGACCACAGACACTTAACGTTGCCAAGGGCACTCCCAAGAAGTGGACCCAACCACCCAAAGCTTAGGGTTCAATTCTAAAAGCTAACACATATGCAACAATTAGGATTAGTTAAGGGGTCATAATATGGTGCTGATTCTAAATCCAAAAGCAGAGGTCCACACAGGCCCCCCAAAACCAGACGAAAATCAGGAGTATAAGCACAGGGCCTTAAGGATTATGCATACAAGGGTGGACCAGAAAAAAAAATGGAATTATTTTTGAAGGGCAGGCCTCTTGTAGTATAGTCTTCTCTCACTAGGTGAGTGTTCTAGGAACCCAATGGCATCAGTGTACCAGCTAGTGTTGTGAGAGGTTGCGTTTCGCTTCAGTGAATTTTGTGGGGGGGAGATGGGAGATTCTTTCAAACATTTGTCCATTTCATGATGGGTGATTTACAAGCACACCTAGCCGCATTGTGCTGAGTGTTCAGCAGTTTTTGACCAGAAATGGCAAGACCTCTGTGCCCCACCCTCCCTATTCACCCAATCTCGCCCCTAATGACTTTTTTTTCCCCCCTGGCCGAAAAAAAGTCCTCAAAGGGAAACACCTTGCCAGTGTGAGACAGGTGAAACAAACAATGGCAGAGGCACCAAAAGTCATCAAAATTGATAAGTTCAAAAACTGTTTTGAGCAGTGAAAAAGTGTCTCAATAGACACACTGCATCAAACGGAGAGTACTTTAAAGGTGACTGAAGTTCAAATATATAAGAATAAATACACAATTTTTATATCTAAATTCCGGGGTTTTGGGGTTCCCCCTATAAAAGGAAAGACAAGGAAGAGAGGACATGAAAGGCAGAGGGGACAGCTGGTAAAAAACATAGATGTGTAAACAAGTGAGACCATTAACAAAGACCTGTCTTACTGCAATGACTGGCTTGTGCTGGCCAATAGTGGACATTAATATTATGGAGGTCTAAAAGAGATGCCCAAAGGGCTAACATATAAAGAAGAAAGAGTGCTAATACCCAGCTGGATGGTGGAGAGTTTTGAAATCTGTTTCCTCTCTTTCCTTCCCTGTTTGACCCAGAGATGCTCCATCTTCCGTCCTCTGTTCTCCAAGGAAAACACTTTTGTGGTGGAGAATGTCCTCCACTTCTTGTTTTAGGAAGAAGTCCCTCTGTGGTGGCTGGGTACAGGCTCTGAGATAAAAGGTATAGATTAAAAGAAAAATAAAGCTTTCCACTCCCGACCTCATAGAGGAAGCAAAGACCCAGAGAAAAATACTAACTAGGCCAAGATTGCATGCCTACCCTTGAAAGACATATCATTGATTAAAGTCCTGAGGGTGTGTGTGGTCTGCAATATACTGTAAATATGTACAGAAAGACAAGTAGAGGGCTGAAGCCTGAACTTTAGGAGAAAGCACCAACTGACAGCAAGAGAAAAAAGAAAACAGGAAAAATGATGGTAAGTGGTATCGATCTTTTTTTTTTTTGTACCTTATGATATTTTTACATTTTAAAAATCTTGCAGGCCAAGGAAACACTGCCCCTTCCAGGGCTAGCCAATTCCTAGAGATAACAAAGGGCTTAGCAGGAAGATGCACTTCATATGCAAACTAACCAATCCAGAGTCCATACTCCAAAGCGCCTCCTCTATCTGGCTCCTACACTCCAGGAGACACCCCAGAGCCAGGTAAAAAACAATTACGGACAGCTCCTGTGTGCCAAGGCATGTGGAATTATTTAGCCAGTTCTAAACTGTTCACTCTGCCCTGCCTTGTCTTTCCCACAGAAATCGCTTTATAGCGACAAAGGCACAGTGCAATGCTTTCTCCTCATTCCTGCTAAGCCCAGTGCTTCCCCATGTGGCCCTACATGGTTGGTATGCTCCTTTTTCTCAGGAAATGTGAGTAATAAAAATTCTCCTTTCAATGGAATTGGCCTTTCTGGGTCACAACTCAGTCACCTTGATAAATTAAGACTCAGACACAGATCATGGCCCCAGTTAATATTTAATCTTGAAATTGAAATGTGCCTCCAAATTGTCCTCTCTGGGACAAGATTACAGGTAATTTCTTAGATCCGAATAGCCCAGACAAAATGAAATGGGACAGATATACTATTTTCTGAGACTAAGAATATATGCCTAATCAATATATAGACTTTTAAAGAGCAGCATTAATAGAGCATCTAAAAAAGATTATACCCAGTCACATTTTATTAATTAAAGCAAGTTCAAAAGAACCAAAGGGATAAGAGGTAGACAGAAGAGTAATCTGCTATTTGGTAAACACAATAAATAAACCTCGGTGAAATAACTTCAGTTTCAAAGAAACCAAATGCGATAAAGGATAGACACATGGGAAATGTCTGTTGTCAGAAATAAGAAGAGAAATGAACACAGTTAATATCACCAGAATGCAGTTTTCCATGGTGGATCACTGACACATTTGGAAGGTGCTACCTTGGGAAAGAGGAGAGAGCCAGTTTTCTTGGGACATGATAGTAAAGACAGAGAATGGCTGACTATACTGAGATACCATGAAGTAGCAGGGTAGACCAGTTCTTCCCTTCTTTCTTAGAAAAAGAACCTCTGACATTTTAGTTGAACATGTGGCCCAACTAATATTGCCACTCAGAGTAGACTGCATTCTCCAGACTCAATAAAGCCATGGGACTAACTCTTGTAAAGTACAAGGTGTTGTGCATGCAACTTCCAGACTGTGTTCTTGAACAGAAAGATACCCGTTTCTCCCTTTTCTGCATCCTACTGTCAAGAATGTGAATATGATAGTTGGATTTCAAGCAGCCACTGTGGATTATTAGGATGAAAGCCAAACCCAAGGTACAGGAGAGCATTGAGCTAGAAGGTGTCTAGGTTCCCTGAGATTCTGGAGCCAACAAACAGCCCAGAACCCGGAACTTCCCTCTTCCTAACTACACATAAGTGAAAAAATAGACTGTATACCGTTTGGCCACCACCGTTTGGGAGACTATTTCCTGACAAATGTAAAAATAAGAGGTTTAATAATATGGTTTGGATGTGCGTCTTCTTCAAATCTCGTGTTGGAATGTGATCCCCGATGTTGAAGATGGGCCTAGTGGGAGATGTTTGGGTCATGTGGATGGATCCCTTATGAATAACTTGGTAAAGAAATGAGTGAGTCCTCACTATATTAGTTCATGCAAGAGCTGATTATTAAAAAGTGCCTGGCACCGCCTCTCCCCCTCTTGCTTCTGTTCTTGCCATGTGGCATACTGTCTCTCCTTGCCTTCTGCCATAAGAAAAAGCTTTCTGAGGCCTCAGCAGAAGCCTATCAGATGCCAGAACCATGCAGAACTGTGAGTCAAATAAACCTCTTTTCTTAATAAATGACTAAGCCTCAGGTATTTCTTTATAGCAATGCAAAACATACTAATGCAGTTAATTATTTGTGAGCACTCACTTTGAAAGACCTCAGTCTTCCTAACAAAGCAGGTGAGATTATAAACTGAAAAGATACAATGAAGAACAGATGTAATGAGGGCTTAATTATGGCAGAGTGAGTATAAAGGGGACAGAACGGAGAACTGACAGAAGAGAGCTAAAAGGAATCTCCTCCGGAAGTGAGGAACGAATTGAGAAAAAAGGGTATAAGTGCTTACTACCCTCAAAGAGTCTCATCTTCATTTTCTACAATAGCATACATAGAAATAGATTCGGAAATCAATATTGGAAATCGAATACAGACCTTAGGGAGTTGTGTATGGTTAGGCATCGTCAAAGCAGGCAAAATTCAAAGAATTAGGAGACTAAGAAAACTGCTGGTGAAGGTATGACATAGACAGCTAAGAGTTTCTGGCTAAGAGAATCCAAACAAAGATAGAAGTAAAGAGAATAGGTTCAGGGTCATGATGAGTTCAAAACTGAATTCAGAAGAAAACTTATCAGTAGGTGGTTGTTAAGATCATGAGTTTAAAGGGTCAGGTGGACATAAATCTAAGCCTCAATTTTCCATTTACTAGTTGGATGACCTTGGGAAGGTCATTTAACTTTTCTGAGCCTCTATTTCTACTTAGTAAAATGCCTAAATTATAGGATTGGCCCTGGACCTTAGTATAGTTTCTGATAAATAATAATTGCTTGAGTAAATAACAGCTACTGCTATCAAGTAAAGAGATGGTGCTTAGGGCGGAAAAGCTCAGAGTTTGAGATCTGAGATGGTGGATCCCAAGAGTAGAGGGCAGAGGAGAGAGAGGTCATATACAAGGGGAAATCCAAAAAAACCAGAATTATCTTTTGGCGGGCAGGCCCATTGTAGTACAGGCTTTTCCTGTAGGTGTTCTAGAAACCTATTGGTATCAATGTACCAGCTAGCGTTGGTGTGAGAGGCTGCGTTTGGCTTAATTTTTTTTTTTTTTTTTTTAGAGATTCTGTCAAAGTGTTTGCCCATTTCATGATGGGTGATTTATGAGTGTATCTGCCCACACTGCAGTAAGTGTTCAGCAGTTTTTAACCAAAAACAGCATGATTCTGCATGCTCCACACTCCCTATTCACTGGATCTTGCCCCAGGCAACGTGTTTTTTGTCTCCCAAGATGAAAAAAGTTCTCAAAGGGAAATGTTCTGCTGATGTGGAAAAGATAAAACAAAAATGGCAGAAGAGAGAGAACTAGAAATTTACCTTCCATATAACCCAGCAATCCCCCTACTGGGAATATACCCAGAGGAAGTTAAATCATTCTACAAAAAAAAGATACATGCACACGCATGTTTATTGCAGCACTATTCACAATAGCAAAAACATGAAACCAACCATGCTGCCCAACAAAACTGGATTGGATAAAAAAAGAATTTACATATACACAATGGAATATTATGAAGCCATAAAGGACAAACATGGATTTCACAGCAACTTGAATGGATTTAGAGTCTATCATACTCAGTGATCTATCACAGAAACAAAGAACAGTGTACCACATGTTCTCATTCATAAGTGGACCCTGAACAATGACCATAATACTTTTTTTTTTAGTTGGAATCTGACTCCGTTGCCCAGGCTGGAGTGCAGCAGCATACTCACGGCTACCCCAGCATTGACCTGTTGGTTGCCGGCGATCCTTCCACCTCATCCTTCCAAGTAGCCAGAACTACAGGCACATGCTATCATGGCCAGCTAATTTTTTTTTATTTATCGTAGAGACGAGGTCTCACCAAGTTGCCTGGGCTGGTCTCAAGTCCAATGGGTTCAGGCAATCCACTCACCTTGGCCTCCAAAGTGCTGGGATTACAGGCTGAGTCACCGAGCCCAGCCACCATAATACTCTAAGAAAGAGACAGGCAGTAGCAGGATGCAACTGGTATTGGTTTGGGATGGCAAGGGGGACACAACATCAATAAGAGTACCTGATCTCAAACCAGGGAAAACGGGGACCAAAAGGAGGCCCAAACTTTACCTGTATGGTATTAGGTATGAAAATCACTTGTATACCCAATCCTGAATTGTACTCCACATCTTTAAAATTAAAAAAAAAAAAATGGCAGAAGAACTAAAAGCCATCAAAATTGATGAGTTCAAAAATGGTTGAGCAGTGGAAAAAGCATCTCGATAGGTGTATCGCATCAAATGAAGAGTACTTTGAAGGTGACTGAAGATCAAACATGTAAGAATAAGGGCACACTTTAATACATAATTTTTTTGTTTTAAAAAATTCTGGGTTTCTTGGGATCCCCTCTCACAGTTAGAACCATACCTGGAAATCGCAACCTCTCTCATCCTAGCACTTAGAACATACAGAAGTGTTGGTTTTCAAACTGAGTTTCACATAACCCCATGATTGCTCAGAAGTACTTCAAGGGATCTCCTTAGAGGGGAAGAGGGAGAGAAGATCACACTAATGGGACTCCTGCTCTCCTCACTTTCTTCAACCAGATCAGATGTATCTTTCTTTCTCGGGGTTCAGCATAAAATTTCATTCAGAGAGAGGTTTCTAGTGTGAAAATAAGGAGGAGGAGAGGTAGAAGAGAAAGCAGTGGTAGTAGTAACAGAAGTAGAACTAGTTAGTAGGAATAGTAGTAATTTAGAATGCTCGAGGCCAAAGCAAGTCTCTCTACTTAGTGGTACATGCTCACTGAAGAACACCGAAAACAGCCCAGGTGAACGGGACAGTGTCTTTGTGAATGTGTCTTTCTTTTCTTGTCTAAGCAAGAAACAGACAACAGCCTCGAAAGCAGTGATTGAGGACTATTTTCAGGGGTGTGAATAAGGTTAAGGGAAACCAAGAAGAGATGGTGAGGCCTCCGAAGGCTAGCGATAATAGGGAGACCTTACCACTCCTAGAATTGAAGAGGCAATTAGAGAGTTTTAGGCCTGGCTAAGAAGTAGGTGAAGGCTGCCAACAGGACTTCTGGCCTTTGAGGAATTAATGCTGTCTGTGCTAGTCCACTGACCACCAGGGAGGAAGTCAAAGAAATAAGTACCCTGGACTTTCTCTCTCCCCCATTCTCTTGCTTACTGCTGGTGTTGCCTTCTGACCAAATCCAACAGAAACCACAGAACAAGAGAACCTAATCAAAGCAGTGCATGAAGACCAGTTTTCCGGGACACAGAGCAAGGTAGAAAGGGTAGAAAGTGACTCTAGAAAGGCAAAGAGAGACTGCCCAGCATCATGGATTTCCATTCCCTCTGCCAAGGAGTCACTCTCTTTCCTTCCCCATGCCAGTGTGCTTTGCTGACTTTCCTTATGCAGAATTCTCTGTTTGATGGCTATGCAGGGAAATAAAACAAGGACATGTGATGTTCTCTCTGATTCCCTGAATACTCACTGTATTATCTCTTGTTGCATAGCAAATTTCCCCCAAATTTTGCAGCTTAAAACAGTAAACATTTATTTTCTCACACATGCTGCGAGTCAGACATTTGAGAAAAGCTTAGCTAGGTAGTTCTGGCTCAGAGTCTGTAGTAATTTGATAACTGGAGAATGCACTTCTTTTTTTTTTCTTTTTTTTTTTTTTTTTGAGTTGGAGTCTCACTCTGTCGCCCAGACTGGAGTGCAGTGGCCGCTCCCGGCCACCGCAGCCTCGACCTGCTGGGCTCCGGCGATCCTTCCGCCTCAGCCTTCCAAGTAGCT
>CAUYQG010050813.1:51-17681 GCA_963574415.1 Tarsius wallacei | reverse complement strand
GTAGACTTTAGAATCAGATTGTAAATTTAAATAATTCCATTGGAACATGGAAGGGGATTTTATTGACTTTCTAAATTAATCTAAAGAGAATAACTATTTTCAATATATGGTGTAATTTGAACATTGATGCTTTCTCGAAGAATAGTCAAACTTTCTCCTACTGAATATTGAAATATCAAGTGTTCTGATATATAGAAGATGATTTATAAAACCAGTGGTGAACCTCCTTAGATTCTAACAGGTTGTTCAAGTTATTACTTATTGAGGAAATGCAAATTTAGACCACACCGAAACATCATTTTATCCCAATTTAATGAATGATATTTTAAAATATAAGACTATCAAGTCTATCGAGCCAAACATAGTCCTTTATATAGCACTAGTGACGAAGTTTTTACCAACATTTTAGAAAATAATTTGGCATTATCTTATAAAATTGATCATGTGACTTTCTTACAACCTAATAATGGCAATCCTAGCTATAAACCTTAAAGAAATTTTTACTTGTATGCACCTGGGTGAAATATACAAGAATGTTCAGAGCAGCATCGGTTTTAAGAGTCTATTAGTTGAATAGTAGGAAAATAAAATGGCAATGTATCTACTCATTGGATTGGAACAGAGCAAAAATTAATAAACTACAACAGGTAACAATATGGATGAATATTAGGACAATAGTATTGATTTTTAAAAGTGAGTCACAAAATACTACATTAATACTAAGACAGCATTTTACAGAACCTAAAAATAAATGGCACTAAATAATGTAGTATTTAGGGATGCATATGAATCTAATAAAACAATTTTGTAAAAGTAAGAAACTGATAAGGACAGAATAATAACTTCTAGTGAGGAAACAAAAGTAGATAGGATAAGGAAGGAACACACAGGTAGAAATTAAAATGTTGATAAAACCACTTTCATAGGGTGACGAGTTCATAAATGAGTATATTATTATGCTTTATAACATATATGCTGCTTATATTCCTTTATCTTAATTAAATATTACATTGTTTTCCAAAATTAAGATAGAATAAGTGTGTATTGATCAGGGTATATTTTGGGTTTTTACAGTGACTTTCTAAAACCAATCAGCTTACAACTTTGGGAAGGTAGATCAGTCAGGACTTTTTAAAAATGTATTTCTTTATTACACTGAGTAAAATTCATTATTTTGGTATATGGTCCTATGAGTTTTGACAATACATAGCATCGTGTAACCCCCACAACAATGGAGATACAGAAGAGTTTCAGCATTCAAAAAAATTCCCCTCTTCTGCCCCTTTGAAGTCAGTCTCTCCTCCAGCTCCCCAATCCTTGACAGCCACTTCCATGTTCTCCATGTCTATAGTTTTTATTTTATCCAGAATATCATATAAATGGAATCATAAAGTAGATAGCATTTTGCATCCAGTGCCTTTCATTTAGCACATGCAAGTTGCTATTCATTAGTAGTTTGATCCTTTTTATTGCTGAATAACATTCCATTGTGTGGACATATCACCCTTATTTATCCACTTATAATTTATTTAGCTTACTTGGGGCTTTTCCCAGTTTTAAGAACCATGAAAAAAGTTGTTATTAATATTTACATATAGGTTCTTATGTGAGCATCTAACTGTGGAATTGTTGAGCATAATGTACATATATGTTTAACTTTATAAGAAACTGCTAAACAGAAAATGTTTTCCAAATAGTACCATTTTGTGTTCCACCAGCAGGGTATCAGAGTTCCAGTTGCTCCATATCCTTGACAAGACATGGTATTGTCAGGGTATTTGTTGTGGTTGTTTGGGGGATGGGTTTTGCTAATGTTGTAGGTGTGTAGCTGAGTATCATTGTGGTTTTATTTGCATTTTCCTGGTAGCTAATGATATGAAACATCTTTGCATGTGGTTGCCTCTGTGTATGTTCTATGGTAACATGTCCAAATTTTTTTGCGCATATTTTTAATTGGGTCATTTGATTTCTTATTATTAAGATCTGAGAGTTCTTCTTATAATCTTTATGGATGTGTTTGTTTGTGTATGTATGTGTTCTATGCATATTCTTTATATGTTCTGAATGTAAGTACTTTGTCAAATATGTGATTTACAAATATTTTCTTTCAGTTTGTGGCTTCTCTCTTATTTCTTTAACAATGTCTTTCACATTTAAAATGATTTTAATTCTGATGAAGTAAAATTTAGTAATTTTGTCTAACGGAGAATCCTATAAATGTCAAATAGGTAAAGTTAGTTGATAGTGTTGTTCTATATCCTTACTGAATTTCTGGCTTCTTTTTCTTATTACTGAAAAAAGGAGCATTGAAATCATTAAACATCACTTAATATTACTGTCTTTTGGGTTCCATGGTTTCTCATATAAAATCTAGAGTCATTTGCATCACTGCAATATATCATTTTTCTCTCAATGCTTTCAAGAATTTTTAATTTTTGGTTTTTGGCAGTTTGGCTGCAATATGCTTGAGCTTAAGTTTTGGGGGAGTTTATCCAAATTGGCATTCACTGAGCTTTTTGAACATATAAATGTATATATTTCACCAAATTTGGAAATGTTTGCCATTATTTTTCTCAATAATTTTGTCTCACCAATATCTTCTCCCCTCTGTGATTTTAATGACAGTAATTTAAGACATTCCTATATTTCAAAGTTCATATTTTTAGTATTATTTTTGTCCATTCTTCAGATTGGATGATTATCTATTGATTTATCTTCCATTAACTGCTTCCTCTTTGATCTCCATTCTGCTACTAATCTACTCCATTAAAGATTTTTATTTCAGATATCTTATGTGTTTGGTTCTAAGATTTTCACTTGGTTCTTTTCATAGCTTTTCTTTTGTTGCTGTAAACTTCTTTCTCTTTATTCGTTGTACTTGTTTTTACTTTTATCTCATAGAGCTTATTATTTAATTAACACCATTGTCTGATGTCAACATCTGGGTCATCTCAGGGTTGGAATATGTTGATTATCCTTGAGAATTAGTCATATTATCCTGGTTCTTCTTATGTTGAATTCATTTGGATTTTGTGCATTTTGAATGTTATGTTGTGAGAGTCTGGATCCTATTAAAAGCGTCTGCAGAATTCTGATGTTTCTGTTTTATCAGCAATGAGACCAGTTAGGTTCAGACTAGAAGTTCTGTCTTGCCTCCTGTGACTGTGGTTACAATATGAGTTAAGTTTTCAAAACTTTTCCCATGTAGTTTTGGGTTATTTTGCCTATGTGCCACAATGCTCTTGTTTGGGTTTATCCTACATGTGTGTAGTCCGGGACTTATGTGAGTTGATACGCAAAATTAGGGCATACCCTTCTCCAGCCCTCTCATCTCCAAGATTAAACCTGCACTACTAGATCTCAGGAGACTTTCCCCAGATCTCTGGCCAGAAAGATGAGGTTTCACTCAGAATTTTAGCTGCTCATGCTGCCAAGCTACAGTTCAGTGTGAATCTCACCACCCTGAGAGCAAAGCAGCAATAGAAAAGAGAGAAAAATTGACAGAAATGTCCCGACCCCTCATTTCCTCCCTTTTCCCCACACATACTCTTCCAACTTCAGGAACCTCCTCCTGGTCTCTCTGTTCAAAATGATGGAGTTTCTCTCAGAGTTTAGCTGCCCTCTCGGCTGCTGTGCGGTTCTGTAACTAAGGCTACCTTCATGCAGAACCATGAAAGAAACAAGAAAAAAAGAGAGGAATAAGAAAAAATAAACATAGAGAAAAATGGGTCTTATCCGACACTCTTTGCTTGTGGTGGCCCTTTTTCTGGCCAGAAAAGCGGGCGTTTATGGAGATTTTACCATCAGTGTCTACCGCATGATTCTGCAATTAGGACCACCATCATTAGGTGAAAGCAAGATGAGGAAAGAAGAAACAAAACCAATAGTTTGTTTCTTCGAGTTTTGACTCTTCTCCTTGACATGCCCGTTCTTACATACTTTTTAGAGTTTTCAGAGAGTTGTTGTTGTTTTTAATTGTGTCCCAAGTTTTTAGATACAACCAGGAGGACGGACAGGTTATAATCAGCTAACTCTATAATGGGCTAGAGTTCCTGAGTCAGTTCCCTATGCCTCAGTTTCCACAGGGCAACACAATGAAGGCTATACATGTAGTGGATTGTACCACAGGAGAGGTAGTTTAGCTCTAATCTTTTATAGGCTTCTGGATAATCTGCACATCTGAGAGACAGAGAGAGAGAGAGAGAGAGAGAGAGAGAGAGAGAGAGAGAGAGAACTCGAGCTAATTAACCTGAAATGTAAGCAGAAGTCAAGCAAAAGTCCCCAGGGCATGGAAGGAAACTTTACTATTTGGAATGTTTCCAGGAATTTCTACCTTTAGGAAGACATGATCTCTAGCTTCCAAGGCGTGTTTGCTGTTCAAACATGCCATAAAGGAATGTGAAAATCCATGGAGAATTGTCTTCCAACAAAGGAAGAAAGGAAGCGAGGCACAGAGGGAGGGAGGGAGAGATAAAGGAAGGCAAGGAAGGAAGGAAGGAGACATGGAAAACAGGCAGATCCAGTAGGAATTGGGCGTTTAACAGAACCACAACCAAAATCCTGTCACAAACAGCTCAAGCGAGGATCCTGAAGATATCTTCAATAAATCCTGAGTTGATATCATTTCTTTCATTGGTTCTGGGCATTGTTGTTAGAACTCTGGAAGTGATAAGAACATAGAATATCAGTTCCTAGATATTTGCTATTGCTGCCACCCCTACCACCATCTGTCCCAAAGCGGATTACTTGCTAGTTCTGAATCTTTGCACCAAAAACTCTAGATTGAAAATCTGAGGCGAGCGTACTTGAAAAGAGAATGGAACTCATGTATCCTGCATAGATTTAAAGGAAACTGAGAAGGTGTATATTTATCATATTCAGGTTCCATAGGGAGAGAAGGGCTCAGCATTGTGCCAAGAAATGAGGAGCTTCCCAAACATAAGAAATGTATGTAAAAGCCAAATATCCATTACAAATACCATCCAGTTACTCGATTTGTTTAAACATAGGTGAAAACTAAACAGTTCCACCAAGAGCCCCATCTAAGGCTAAAAATATTTTAGCAGACTGAGTACGAAGAGACAACATTCATAGTCATAACCAAAGCAAGTTATAAGTCAAGCAAATTAGAAGTTAAAATTGACTTGTCTTCACTTGATCTTATATATTTTGATGTTCTGGAAACTAATGACTAAAAGAAATGTTAGTCGAATTATTTTTTACTGGCAGCATTACTCTCCAGAGAATTTGGGCACATTTCTAAATTTTGATGCCTCAGGCCAGAATTAAAAATAAATGAAAATACAAGAAATATGATATGCTTCTTTGGCTCTTTTTGTTTATTTTGAAAATTATTAATTATCCAGAAAATATAAGTGTGTGTACACACATACATAATTCATATATGCATACATATATATATATATATCTACAAGGGGTAATCCCACAAACACCAAAATTCTTTTGGAGGGTGGGTCCTTTGTAGTACAGGCTTCCCTGCTAGATTAGTGTTCTAGGAACACATCAGCATCAGTGTACCAGTTAACATTGTTGTGAGACTGCATTTCGCTTCAATGATTTTCTTTTTTTCTTAAGTTCTTTCAATGCATTTGCCCATTTCTTGATGAGTGATTTACAAGTACCCCTGACAATACCGCACTGAGTATTCAGCAGTTTTTGACCAAAACCGGCATGACCCCTATGCCCTACCCTTCCTATTCACCCTATCTTAGTTACCCAAGTGACTTTTTTATCCCCAGATGAAAAGAGTCTTCAGAGGGAAATGTTTCACCAATGTGGAAGAGGTGAAACAAAAAATGGCAGAAGCACTAAAAGGCATCAAAATTGACAAGTTCAAAAACTGTTCTGACCTGTGGAAAAAGCACCTTGATAGGTGTATTTCATGAGATAGAGAGTACTTTGAAGGTGACTGAAATTTAAGCATGTAAGAATAAATACACAATTTTTTATAAATAAATTATGGGTTTTTTGCCCACCCTCCCATATTTATACCTACACACACACACACACACACACACATACACACACACACACACAGAGAGAGAGAGAGAACAAATCATTCTTGTTTCTAACCAAATAATTAAGATCTTTAAAAAAAGTTTCTAAGTTAAAACTCCCTTTGAGTTGAAATACAATACAAAAGACTTTTTTTCTTCCTCTCTTCCAGAACAATTTCCATTTAGTACTCTAAATAACATTCTTAAAGTTATGGATGCCTAATTTTTGCCAAAAGTTTTAATCAGTTATCTATCATTCTTTTAGATTAGGAGAGCGAGACAGACACAGGCACAGAGATAATGACAGAAATAGAGGAAACTGTCAAAAATATTAGCTAAATGAAAAGATAAATGAAGAACTTGCCTATTCAAACCTAGACAGGATAGAGGTTCCCATTTTATAATCCAGGTTTTATTAAATCTAGGTTTGCAATTACTATATTTCACATTTCCCTTAGAAATTCTACATTTTACATATTTCTTTATCAAAATACTAACATAAGCTAGCACATAATTTCAAATATTCTTACCTTTGAGTAATTTAGCATTTAAATATCTTAAGTATTCTTGATAAGAAAAATAATGACTGGGATTTTTTCCTTTTTTTCCTTTTTTTTTTTTTTTTACTTTTGGAGTGATGGGAAAATAGCTGTATACATTGGTAAATGACTTAATACCTTACTCTATTTTATTTTAATATTTTAGCAGCTTTATTTGAAGTATAATTTGCGTTACATAAATATTATTTTAAGTGTATAGTTCAGTGATTTTTAATAAAATTGTGTTGTTGAACAACTATTACCACAATCCAATATCAGAATATTTCCAGCCAGGCACGGTGGCTCAAGCCTGTAATCCCAGCACTTTGGGAGGCTGAAACGAGGATTGTACCTGAGCCCAGGAGTTCAAAATCAGCCTGGGCAACTTGGTGAGACTTCGTCTCTACAATATATCAAAAACTTAGCCAGACATGGTAACGCGTGCCTGTAGTTCTGGCTACTTGGAAGGCTGAGGTGGAAGGATTGCCTGACCACAGCAGGTTGATGCTGGGGTGGCAGTAAGCCTGCCACTGCTCTCCAGCCTGGACGACAGAGGGAGACTCTGACTCAAAAAAAAAAAAAAAATTTTCCATCATTGCCCCAAAAATCCCTCATGTCTATTTACAGTCACTCTCTGTCCCATTCCCAGCTCTATAATACTTCATTTTAGAGATTCGAAAGGTTGGAAACAATTTCAAACTAGTCACTCTCATGGTGGATGCTGTGCACATGAGTTGTGTGGAAAGTGACCTTAATGAAAGTGATAATGAACTATAATACTTGCTTTAAAAAGTTATTAAAAAGAATGAAATTGTGTCTTTTTTGCGACAACATGAATGGCACTGGAGGCCATTATCTTACGTGAAATAACTCAGAATCAGAAAACCAAAAACTGCATTCTCACTTATTACGTGGAAACGAAATAATGTGTATACATGGATGCAGAGTGTGAAATAATAGACACTGGAGACTTGGAAGAGTAAGAGGGTAGGAGGGGGAAGAGGGATGATAAATTACTCAGTGCGTACGTTCTTCACTATTTCAGTGATGGATACACTAAAAACTTATACTTTACCACTGCCAATATATTCATGTAAGAAAACTGCACTTGTGTTACCTCAATTTATAGAATTTTTTTTAAAAGAAAATATAATAATATTTTCTAAATGTGATGAAAGAACTCTTCATAAGGAGGAATGAGGAAAAGGACTGACATTGATAGCGATTTTTGTATACAAAGTATCACACACTGGACACATCATAAAATTATCTGCCCAACTCCAAATAAATAAGTTAATAATGTTTTGTCATTTTACAGATAAGTAAATAGAGTCTCAGTGAGGCTAGGCACCCTGCCTAATGTTATCTAACCAGCGCATGACAGAAATAGGAGTCAAATCTACGACTATCCGGGGACAAAGCCAAACGCAGGTCTTCACCTTGCATGCCGCCATCATGAAGTTAAAAGAATCTCTAGTTGGTCCTGTGTTCCTCATTCTTTTTACTCCCTTAAAAAAGCCTAATCCAGTAAGTGCTCAGCAAATGAATATTGATGTCTCTGAATAAGCACCCATTTTTGATATGGTGAGTTGTCCATATTATATTTGGAAAATGTGGTATTTGCATGATTTCTCACATCACCATAAGTACTTGATTTAAAAAGTTATTAAAAAGAATGAAATTGTGTCTTTTTTGTGATGATGATTCTAAAGAGTACAACCTTGACTGTTTACAACACTGTTACAAAAATAATTTCTGCTCAAGTTATCTGAAAGGAAATGTTTCATCTCATACCCTTATTTTCCTGCTAGTAGAATAAATATCACTTTCACATGCAAATACTATAGGAAAAAACTTAATT
This sequence comes from Tarsius wallacei, assembly GCA_963574415.1. Lineage (NCBI taxonomy): Eukaryota > Metazoa > Chordata > Mammalia > Primates > Tarsiidae > Tarsius > Tarsius wallacei. Next base: position 9,264 of record CAUYQG010050813.1, on the reverse strand, counting down.
CATCTGAATCTCCTCTTCAACGTGAAGTCTTGTTGCACTACTACTCAAAGCACTGGTTTGGCAGTGTAGGTTCATAAATTAGGTCACTGACGTGATAATTGAATCTCACAAATGCAACAGCTATAAGAGAAGCCCATGTATCCTGGAATATAACTTCATTATTGGGAAAATTCAGAGAAGGTAATTCATCTTTTACAGCTGGAGGATTGGGATGATATTTTTTTAACAAGTATATACATTAGTTTTGTCACAGAAATAAGTAAGAGACTACCAATGAAAATAAGAGAAATAACCAGGAAATATTGACAGTTTAGAACTTGGGGCCAGGCATGGTGGCTCATCCTTGTCATCCTAGCACTTTGGGAAGCCAAGGTGGGAGGATGGCTTAAGGCCAGGAGTTTAAGACCAGCCTGGGCAACATAGCAAGACCCAGCATTTAAAAAAAAAAAAGCATTCAAGCTTGATATTTATTTCTGAATGTTGCATCTCACCTTCTTTCTTCACACACCACTCATCCTATTCTTACCTCACCCCAACCCTAACCATTCCTACTGGTCTCAAAACCATCCAACCATCATTATCATGGTGTTTTATTCACTCTGCTAATAAAAGAATTTTCCATCTATCTTAAGCCATACCTCTTCTGTAACACTTGTAGATTCAGAGGTTCATTTATTTTTATTTTGCTGCAATGTTGCCAATTGTTATTTCTATAATGGCCAACTTCTATAATTCAACTACTGCATTTTTAGGTGTTCCCGTTATACATGGTTTTCTGCTATATGATAATAACACCTAATTTTGTTGGCAATTATTATGCTGCCAGGCACCATACTAAAACTAAAGCCTTCAATTATCTTATTTAATCTTCATAGCAACCCTAAGAGGTATATATAATCATTAAATCTATTTTATAGGTGAGCCTAGAGATGTTAAGAAATTTGTCTAAAGTTACAGATCTGGTAAAGGGCAGACATAACACCAGAATCTAAATTAGTGTGTTCCCAGAGATAATGTTACTGTTCAACACTGTTTCCCTATGCCCTTTGTATGATGCTGATACAGTTAAGGCAGCATTTGAGATATTTTTAAGTAGTGTCATTGGATTCACTTAATTAGTACCAATCTATTCCTCTCATCTGTCAGTTTTCTGTTACTCTCTCAGCCTCTTAACCAAATTTCAAAAGAGATTTTATAATTTCTCTAGATAAATGTTGAGACCAAAAATTGTTTAACCCTGTACAGATACTTTCATTTTTATAGACTTCAAAGAAAAAGTACAAATAAACTGGAAAATGGGAGCATTAGAGTAGTTTGGGATACATACCATTACAATAGCTATTTTTTAAATAAACTAATCATTTTGGTTTTATATGAAGATTATTGGCTTAAGTGTGTTTTTGCCTTAGTTTAAATTGTGCGCATTAACATAAATACACAGAGTAAAGGGAAGTAACTAATTTGCATTTTATAAATGTAATTAGCATTAATTGGATGTATGCACTCTGAAAGTCTAGATGATATAGTTGCATTAATTCTCTTCCCCGATAGATTTAAGTGATTCCAGCATATATTCCTTTCTAATTAGATTGTTCTAAGAACAGCTCAGTACAATGTACATTTAGAGCTCAATAGAATGGGACTTCTGGAATTTTAACAACATAATGAGGTTTCTTTGGTTTCTGTACATTAAGCTTTCAAAGATATCTTTAAAATTATTCCTACAATACTTGCTTGCTCCTACTTAGAAATTTCATTCTGAACAAAGTGAATTTTTTTTAACACACCAAAGTACACTCTGTACCCAAGAAATAACTAAGTAATTGTGTGATTTTTCAAATAGGTTTTATGTTCTTATGTAAGAAAAGAATCCATTTAAAGAATTTTTAAAACTCAATAATATCTAATTCAATGTGAATACTAAGTAGAATAGAATTTTTAAAATCTACAAGAGTTCTTGGGAAATACATTTAAACATCCGTGCGTCTACTTTCTTAATGTACTGTATTCTTTATGTTTTATTATACCTGTCTTTTAGTATAGTTTAGAGTTTTAAAGTGAGTGTGACTTTAATACACACTGGTCTTTTTATTTATTAGTTAAAGTAATTTTTTTCCTAAGGGATATAGTAGATATCTCACCAAAGCTAGTAAGTTCTCAGATATTAAGATTTAACAGATGGCTCATTTATATTTTTTAAATCTTATGTACAAAGGAGTTTATTCTATATTGTGCTCAAAAACTGGAATTTTCTAATTCCATTGACCAAAATGTTACTATATCTCTATGGAGCTGTCTACGGAGAGTTATCCCCCCCCTCCCTTTTTCAGTTTTCTAAGATGGAGATGCAAGAAACTTTGCCTACAACCTAATCACAAACTTTTATTGTAGAGCTAATTTAATTCTACAAATAATCACTTGCAATCAACTAACAAACTAGGAAAATTGACCTTACTTCACATTGAACAGGCTTATGAAAAATAAATACAGTGAGAAATATATTTGCATATACACATATGGTGTTTTCATATAACTTGTCAAAAATTCTAGACGATGATATTGACTAAATAATCTCTTTGCTTTCCTGCTAGTTTTTTTTTTTCTTTCTTGTTTTCTTTTCTTGACTATTTTCCAGTTAGGCTCCATAATGCCACACAAATCAGTAAAACATCCGTAGAAATCTTCATGAAGAGATAGTATACATGACTTTTCCTGGTCTGTTAGGGATGCCATGACAAAACACTAGACTAGGTGGCTTAAACAATAGATATTTACTTTCTCACATGCCAGAAATCCTAGATCAAGATGCCAGCAGGCCTGATTTCTTCTGAGTCCTCTCTCCTTGGCTTGCAAATGACTACCTTCTTGCTGCCCCTTCTCAAGGTTAACCCTCTGTGCACTTGCAACCCTGGTGTCTCTCTGAATGTCCTAAATTCCTCTTCTTATAAGAACACTGATGATCATATTAGATTAGAACCATCTATATGATCTCATTTAAATTTATAACCCAGTTAAAATCCCTGTCTTCAAATACAATTACATCCTGAGGTAGTGGAGATTAGGACTGTAACATATGAATTTTCGAGTCACAGAATACAGTCTATTCTATGATTTGAATGTGTTCTCCAAAAGCATGTGTTGGTAACTTAGTCACCACTGTAACAGAACTAAGAGGTGAAACCTTTAAGAGGTGATAAGGTCATGAGGCCTCTGCCATCATGAATGGATTAATGCCATTATCAAGGAAGTGGGTTCCTTATAGAAGGAAAACTTCACTCTGCTCTTGTTCCCTCTCTTGGCCTCTCTTTGCCCTTCCTCGGTAAGATAATGCTGCAAGAAGGCCTTCACTAGATGCCAGTGCCTTAGTCTTGGACATCTCAGCCTCCAGAACCATGAGCCAATCCATTTATGTTTATTATCCAGGCATACATCAGAGATATTGTGGGTTCACTTCTAGACCACCACAATAAAGCAAGTAACACAATAAATAAAATCACATGAATTCTTTTGGTTTACTAGCACATATAAAAGTTATGTCCACACTATACTGTGATATAGTAAGTATGCAATAGCATCATGTTTAAGAAACAATGTGCATACCTTAGTTAAGTAATACTCTATTGCTTAAAATGCTAACGATCATCTGAGACTTGAGCAAGTCATAATCTCTTGCTTTGATGATGGATGCTGACTGATTCGGGTGGTGGTTGCTGAAGTTTCCAGTGGCTGTGACAATTTCATAAAATCAGATAACAATGAAGTTTGCCACATTGATTGACTCTTCCCTTCACAAAGTTTCCCAGAATCATGGGATGCTGTTTGACAGCATTTTACTCACAGTAGCACTTATTTCAAAACTGGAGCCAGGCTGTGCACAGTGGTTCAAGCCTGTAATCCCATCACTTTGGGAGGCTGAGGCGAGAGGATTGCCTAAGCCCACAGGTTCGAGAACATCCTGGGCAGCTTGGTAAGACCTCATCTCCAACTTATCAAAAAATTAGCGCTACTACAGGTAGCACGTGCCTGTAGTTCCGACTACTTGGAAGACTGAGGCAAAAGGATCACCTGAATGAATTTCCTTCCCACTGCATTCTAGCCTGGCCAACAGAGTGAGACTCTGACTCAAAAAAAAAAAAAAAAAATACCTAGCCCTTAACTGTACCCCACAATACCATAATAAAAAATATTGAATTAAAAAAAAAAAAAGCAGCCAGTCCTTTCTAACCCTGCTGCTGCTTTACCAACTATGTTTATGTAATATTCTAAATATTTTGTTGTCATTTCAACAATGTCCTCTTCTTCACCAATAGAAGATTCCATCCGAGGAAATAACTTTGTTCATCCATAAGAAGCAACTTTTCATCCATTATGGTTTTATCTTGAGTTTTCAGCAATTCAGTCATATCTTCAGGCTCCATATCTAATTCTATCTCTTGCTATTTCCACTACATCTGCAGTTACTTCCTTCACTGAAATCTTGAGCCCCTCAAAGTCATTCATGAGGGCTGGAATTAACTTCTTCCTAACTGTTGTTAATGTTGACATTTTCATCTCCTCTCATTAATCATAACTGTTCTCAATGGTATCTAGAATGCTGAATTTTTTTAGAAGATTTTCAACTTACTATGCCCAGCTGCATCAGAGAAATGACTATCTATGACAGCTATAGTCTTATGAAAGTATTTTTTAAATAATAAGTCTTGAAGGTAAAAATTATTTATTGATCCATGAACTGAAGAATGAATGTTGTGTTAGTAGGCATGAAAACAACATTAATCTCCTTGTACATCTCTATCAGAGCTCTTGGATGATTAGGTGTTTTGTCAATAAGCAATAATATTTTGAAAGTTTTTTTTTCTATTCAGCAGGTCTCAACAGTAGTCTTATAGTATTCAGTAAACCATGCTATAAACAAATGTGCTGTCATCCAGGCCTTATTTAATTTCTAGAAAAGAAGCAGAGTAGATTTAAAATATTTCTTAAAGGCTTTTGGATTTTGGAATGGTATATGAGCATTGGCTTCTATGTAAAGTTATGAGATACATTAGCCCCTAACAAGATTATTTCAATAGAAGTTGTTTTGATCTACACTGAAAATTGTTGTTTAGTGTAGCCAACTTTATCAAAGATCTTAGCTAGATCTTCTGGATAGCTTGCTGTACTTCTGGGTTCATACTTGCTGCTTAATCTTGCACTTTTAGGTTATAGAGACAGATTCTTTTTTTGAGCCTTATGAACCAACGTCTGCTAGCTTTGGAGTTTGCTTCTGCAGCTTCCTCCTCTCTCTCAGCCTTCACAGAATTTAAGACAGATAGGGCCTTTCTCTGGGTTAAATTTTTGTCTTCATGAGATTTTGTGGCTGGTGATCTTTTATTCAGACCACTAAAAATGTCTCCCTATCAGCCATAAGGCTATTTCACTTTATCATCGGTGTGTTCACTGTTGTAGCACTTTTAATTTTTTTTGAGAACTTTTCCTTTGCATTCACAACTTGGCTGTTTGGTACAAGAGACCTAGTTTTTGGTCTTGGCTTTCAACATGTATCAAGCTTATTAAGACTGATACAGAGGTACATATATATCATTGACATGCTACTAAATCTTTTGAGTTTTTTTACACCCTAAGAGTAAAAATTGAGTACTTTGTCCCTCGTTTTGTTTAGACTGGCCTTAAATCATTAAATTATTTTATTGCCAGGTGCAGTGGCTCACATCTGTAATCTCAGCACTTTGGGAGTTGGAGGTGAGAATAATACCTGAGTCCATGGGTTCGAGACCAACCTAAGCAACTTGGCGAGACCTCATCTCTACAATAAATAAAAAAATTAGCCGAGTGTTGTATTGCACTCCTGTAGTTCCAGCTACTTGGAAGGCTGAGGCAGAAGGATTGCTTTAGCCCAGCAGGTCAAGGCTGTGGTGGCCACGAGTGTGCCACTGCACTGCATTCCAGACTGGGCAACAGAGTGAGACTCCAACTCAAAGTTTAAAAAAAAAAAAAGAATTATTTTATTGATAATAAAATTGGTATATGAAAGCTTATGAATTAGATATTTCATTTTAAATCCAGGATGCTTATCAATTCAGTCTTATTCTCCAAGACTTTGTTCCCCAACTCATGTAAAGATAACATGTTACAGCTTTTACTGATAATTTCTGGTTAAAAATTAATACAATTAAGTAACAAGTTGAATATCAGCATGCCAATCACTGTTCCTTTAATCATATGCTTGAACCACTACAGAACATTCAGAGTTATTTGTATAATTGCCCTTTCAACTGTGTGTGGTATACTTATTCTAAATTATGGTATACATGCTCAATGAAATATTATGCAATTATTAAAAGAATGCTTATAAAGAGTTTATAATGACATTGACTATGCATGCTGTGGTAAAGAAAATCATGATTAAAATGTATCATATCATAACAGCAAATCTGCATGAACAGAAATTCCTATGAATGGGAAAATATAGGAAAAATTTAGAAAACATAAAATATTAATTACAGGGTCTCTGTATGACAGAATGCATGACATTTTTCACCTCTTTTAACTTTCTCATAGGTTCCAAAATTTGTGTATTGATTACGCATTACTTTAAGTGATTATTTTTTAAATTAATTTTTTTAAAAATATGTGGGGTACAATTCAGGGTTAGGTATACATATGTTCTTTATGTGGGTACTCTTGTTGATAAGGTGTGTCCCCACTCTCTCCCCGCAGTTTCCCACTACTGCCAATCCCTTTCTCATAGTATTATAATAATTGTTCAAGGTTCACTTATGAGAGATAATATGTGGTACTCAGTTCTTTGTTACTGTGATAGATCACTCAGAATTATAGACTAAGTCCATCCAAGTGCTGTGAAGTTCATAATTTTGTCTTTCTTTATGGCTGTGTAATATTCTATCATGTATATGTACATTTTTTTATTTAGTCCTCTTTCGATGGGCAGCATGGTTGGTTCCATGTTTTCGCTATTGTGAATAATGCTACAATAAACATGTGCGTGCAGATATCTTTTTCATAGAGCACTCAAATCACTCTATGAATAAGTGATGATTTTTAATAAATTGAAATAATATCTGTACAAAAAACAGAAATTGAAACTATATAAAAACTTCAAGGCAAAAGAATAACAAATCATTTAGAATTACCAACACTCACAGATTAAAAATCACCTTTAATATTTGCAGACTATTATACTAAATATTTCTCTATTCATTTACATTGAACTAGAAAAGAGGAAGTAGAAGAATGATTTGAAAATGAAGTATTAAGCTGGGTTCGGTGGCTCAGTCTGTAATCCCGTGCTTTGGGATGCTGAGGTGAGTGGATTGCCTGAGCCCACGGGTTCGAGACCCGCCTGGGCAACTTGGCGAGACCTCATCTCTACAATAAATGAAAAAATTAACCGGGCGTGGTAGCGCACGCCTGTAATTCCGGCTACTGGGAAGGCTGAGGCGGAAGGATCGCCGGAGCCCAGCAGGTCGAGGCTGTGGTGGCAGGGAGCGGCCACTGCACTCCAGTCTGGGCGAAAAAGCGAGACTCCAACTCAAAAAAAAAAAAAAAAGAAAGAAAATGAAGTATTAATAGCATATGTGCTCTAAGTTAAATATCTATTAAATTTATTATTAATTCTATTTCACAAAAAAACTGAAATAAATAGAAATATATCCTAATTTCTAGATAAGTGTTCTTAGATAAAATGAGTTATTAGTTTCTTACGTCTGAGATTAATAATAGAGAAAAACAGTGTGATTTTTAAACTACATGCTGAATGGTCCTCTCCATAAATGATGAGGTAATTGGTATTGCTATGTGTTCTTTTTTTCTCTCCCACCATCCTATTATGTATATTGCATTAATCTATTTTAGTGATTTAATAATTTTATTTTTATTCTTTGTAGTGACGAAGTCTCTACAAAGTGATTTAATAATTTTATTTTTATTTTTATTCTTTGTAGTGATGAAGTCTCTATGTTGCTCAGGCTGGTCTCAAACTCCTGGGCTCAAGCAGTCCTCCCACCTCAGCCTCCAAAGTGCTGGGATTACAGGCATGAACCACCAGATGTTTTTAGTGTTTACATGCAGTTATGCAACCAAAAAATTTCAAATTGTTTTCTAATTCCTTCTCATGGTTCACCTCTTAATTCAAACCCCCACTCTGCCCTAGCTCAATTCTCTAGGAAGCCTTATATTATCACATTAATCTCTTCTTATCAGAAGAGAATATAATATAGTACTTAATTGTTCTCTAGTTGCTTCATTTGTGCTCATTTAGATTTATAATTATTTTATAGCGCTATTGATGAAATGCTTTTGTTTTCTTTACAAGTTCTAGCACAATAGAGGGTACAGAGTAAGTACTTAATAATACCATACAAGCTATTTTTGTAAAATATATCTAAGCATTCAATAAAATACCTAACGTATCTATCCCTTTCTCATTCCTGTAGATAAATAAAAAGTAACATTAACCTTGAGTACCTTGCTCTTTACAAAAAATAATGTCACAATATGCTATATCGTTCTAAGTATCCACAAATCAGTTGTTAACATAGGCAATTCTTGCTTTGCACAGCCGTGCAGTCATGAAACTGGAAGGCTGAAACCATGCAAAACAATTTTGATCATCAGTGGTAAACATTGTGATTGTTCAGTCAAACAAAATTTTTGTCAAAATCTTAAAAATTTTTACTATTGTCTACAAATACATAGGAAAATGAAAAAAAAGTAGCATGCATTATTACATTCTAATTTAAAACGTCAGAAAACATAATTTAAAATATTTTATTTGTTAAAAAAACGGAGTAATTTGAAAATTCTTGCTTCCTTTCTCATAGTATGACTTACGATATGAAGTAAGCATCTTTCTATGCCTCAGTGAATTGTCATACTCTGCCCTAAGTTTGCATCAGCTTATTAACTAATTATTTGAACTTTCAGTGTTTAATATTTCAGGAAATATTTTTTATTTCCTTGAAAGTGAAAATTTTGCCAGCATCAATTTCTCTAGGATAACTTTATTCTTTTTTTCTTTTTTCCCCCTTTTTTTCTTTCTTTTTTTAAAATTATTTTTGTTTCAAAGATGTGGGGTACAATTCAGGGTTAGGTATACAAACATTGACTATGCAAGTACCCTTGTTGATGAGGTATGCCCCTCCCTCCCTTAGGAGTATCCCTCAACTGACAATCCCATCCCCTCTCTCCTGA